>KE370874.1:668131-683642 GCA_000418225.1 Zizania latifolia
TTATATATGATACCTTTATTCATGGGTATTGCAAGCATGGGAAGATTTATCTGGCTGTTAAGGTTCTGAGGGACATGGATAAGAAAGGTTGCAAGCCAAGCACAAGGACATACAACTTGTTGATCTGGGGATTTCAACAGAGACATAAGTCAGATGAAATCCTTAAATTGATGAATGAAATGAAGGAGAATGGGATTTGTCCCAATGTCATGACCTACAATAGCTTGATAAAGTCCTTTTGTGAACAAGGAATGGTGAACAAGGCCTTGCCTCTTTTAGATGAAATGCTACAGAATGAAATTGTTCCCAATGTAACTTCTTTTGACTTGTTGATTAAGGCTTTTTGCAAAACTACAGATTTCTCTGCAGCTCAGCGACTATTTGATGCTTCTCTAAGTACATGTGGTCAGAAGGAAGTGCTCTATAGCTTAATGTGTACTGAACTCTCTACTTATGGTAGATGGATGGAAGCCAAGAATATTCTAGAAACAGCCCTTGAATTAAGGGTCTCTATCCAAAGATTCCCATATAAGCAGATTATTGATGGACTCTGCAAAGTTGATGAGGTGGATCATGCCCATAGGTTACTCAAGCTGTTAATGGTTAAAGGGTATTCATTTGATCCGGTAGCATTCATGCCAGTGATAGATGCGTTAAGTGAAAGGGGAAAGAAGCAGGATGTTGATATGCTCTCAGAAAAAATGATGGAAATGGCAGGGCATGATGATGATCTTGCAGCTCCTTCTGGTGAGTTTAAACCTAGAAGACAGAAGCACGGGCAGGACAAGTATGCTGAAAGTCATTGGCGTGCTCTTTTGCACAGGTATTCTGATGATAAATTTCACCCTGCTGTGTTTTTGGAAATCTTCTTGAGTTTATTTCTGTGCAAGTTTTCTGCAATGTTTGGACTACAAAAATAGCATCTCAAAACTAATTTAAATATATAAAACATGCGTACTCAGAACTTAGAAGTAAAATTTATCCTGTCAAGAAAAGTAGGTCTTCACTTTGACACTTTCTATCTTTGTTGAAATTGACCTGCAATGGGCTGACTTCATTGTTGACTCACAGAGATGATAGTGCTCACATAATCTTGAAAATCACCAAGAGAGTGAAGACAGGATGGGGTCAAAGAGGCAATGTCTATGCACATAAACGGCAGCAGAATGATGACATTTATGTACTAGAGAACACTGGCTGAGTAAGTTTCTCTTTACCCTAGATTTCAGCAAACAGTGGATATATATGAATTATCAAAAGTTCCAAAACTTGTTTGTTACTAGCAAATCCAGCTTGAAAGCTTATGTGTTGGAACTTGGAAGCTTCAATCTGGTTAGTTAATTGTATTAGGTATATATTAGGGTATGCAAGGTGAGTGTAATAAGAATATAAGATAAGAAATTTCATTTTTTGCTTCAGTCATAACTGATAACCACTCTTTGGTTGGATGTTCTGCTCTCTAATCATTTGGGATTCACTGATATGATATCATATGCAGATTTGGCTTGGTAATAAATATAGGGTCTGGCTTTGTTGCCTAGATAACCGTCGGAGGTTCATGCTGTCCAAACACTTTTTTATTCTACAATCCACTAAATATCATGGATGTGCCATTTTAAGACCATGTTAATATGATGACACTGTCAACTAGATCGTTGCAGATAATAGGATATATTTGGCATTTGTTTTGCTGTGCAGGTGGCTGTGTGTATCAAAAGTAAGCACTGCAGTTTTATTGTTTTATGCTGCCTTTCAGACAGAGTTATGGTTAAAACATTATGTCAAAAAAGGCGGTTGAGGGATCTGACCCTGTATCTGGTAAGTTTTACAATTAATTACATGGTCACCACGTGTTTGCCACACTGTTGTTGAGCTCAACCTATATCTCATATGGTCAATGTTTTACTGTGTTATCGACTCTGTCCTTTAGACTAACAGTACAATAGTTATCTTTACTAACTCACCCCATTCCACAAGGCAAAATAATGATATTTTTTTAATTTACTTTTATCATGTTGGATTCATACCATCCAGCATAGATTTTCAGATATTGGTGAGTATTATGACCTTTCCTGAGCATTCATAAATCAATCTATCTTTAAAAACTGGGCATTCAGATATTGGTGTACTACTATGACTTGCAGCTTTTGAAATTAGACCAGTTCATGCCTTTTTTGCCATTAAAACATCAACGTTACTCATTTTGTGGGTTTTTTACTATCTAGAGTTTCAGATTCCCAGTGAATGGTGTTAAGCTATACATAAGTTAGTTTTACTGGTTTATGCCCAAGTGTGATTGATCTGAAACTAAAGCTCTATGATGTTCTGAGATATGAAAACGTGTGCTTGCGACAATGTATAGGACAGTTTGATTTATACAGCCTAAGGTCAAGTGCTTCTGAATCTGAGTTCTGAACCATCCATTTTTTTCTTGTTTTTTTCTAGAGATTTGTTGTGAACTGAAGTGATCAAGTGATCAAGTGATGGTTGACAATGAATGTTGTGTACGGCTGCACACCCCATTGATTTGTGCTAGATTGGGAACTTGGTGAGTATTATGACCTTTCCCGAGCTGCCATTTTTTATTGGGAGATGGGTCTGAGAGTTGGATTTCTGTAGTCATACTCTCACTGTTATGTGTTCTGGCAACAGCTAGGTGATTACCTGCATGAATCACACCAATGGAGGCAAAGTTTATCCAGCATTTCTCCAATACTGCTGATGCCTTGTTGGTGTTCACTGTTTTGATCATTCATTACTGGCAAAAACTGCTTCAGGTCTATGCTTGTATCTCATCTTTGAATATAATGATTGAAACATAGTCCAAGCTAATTTCTGGTGCACTGTTTATGCCAATTAGTAAATTCTATCAATACACTGGGCAGGTAACGTTCTCACAAGTGTGATCAGGGTTACTGATCTTCATACCACCCCGGATAGGATTGGGCTAAAGCATTTTTGAGTCACCTACAGCAGTTCTACTGTTTCACCCATCAGTTATTCTGCGTATATGCTTATCCTCATTTTCACTCACCATCTCTCCATATATAGATATCGTTACATACATAACATAATTTGCATATGTGGATCAGTGGATGTTTATTTGGCTAAGAGTTTGGTAATTTGGCAGATTGCCAGTGAAACTACTGCACCTGCCAGGTGCCTTTGCGCGGAATGGAGTACAACACCAGAAGGGCATTTTGCGGCGGACAACAAGGGTAGTCTAAGGCCCCATTTTGTATAACTCCAGATTAAAGATTTTTTTTTTAGAGCTAGTCAAACCAGCTAAAAATTTTTTAGATCTAAAGCTATGGGTGGATTGCGAGTATATTTAGTTGAGCCATCTAGTTTTATTTTATACTAAAAATAAAAGTTTAAACTACTTTATTTTATCGTACAAACTCTCCGACATAATCTTAGAGCTACACTGTCATCAAGCATTGCACAAGCCCGACTTATTACTTATCAGTTACTATGACTTTGACACCGTGCTGTTTTTCTTCGCTGCAGCTCGCGCCAGGTCCTCACCAGTGCGCAGCATTGAAGACGACATTTGCACATTGGACAGACTCCCGGGCCCATCTAGTCCAGATTGATCTTCCTTCGTGAGTGCCCAAGCCCAGGACACCCTGAGAATGAAACCTCCTTCCTTTTCGTGGTGTTCCCAGTGTTCTGTATTATCACATTAGGTTTTACTTAACCAGCTAACCTTTCGATCTGTTTCTGAGAAAAAAACGATGAACATGCATTCCTGTTCGAACAGATCGACTTGGATCGATCTGGTTGTTCTGCCAAAAGAGTATGAATCTACAAACCTGATTGAACAGATTATGATTTGCTCCAAATCGTCTCTCTTTGACTTGTGGAATACATGACATAGCCGGAGGTGAGTAATTCGGGATATTTTGAAGCTAAAAAACTGCTGAAAGATGGTTAGCAAATCCGTGTAAATATTCTGTTGGCTAATACTGCCTGCTCGAGTCACTTGTTAGAGTTGATTAAATCTAGCTTATAAATCTTGAAACTGAATCCATGGATAGATTAAATATATTTAGTTGATTCTACTAAAAATAAAATTTTAAATTATTTTATTTTATCATATATCTAGATCTAATATAAAACTTAGCATTGTACTAAACATGCCAACACATACCCTAATATTAAGTGGAGTCTTGCACGGAGCCGCTCCTATTTTCGTTCCTCGACGTCAGATGGCGGTTGCAACGTGCCTTTGGTTAAATTATATTAAACTATAGACTTAAAAAACTGCCGTGATTTATGAGTTACAGAAAAACTATACCTTTCGTTGTTTCGTTGTAGTAGCTGTGAATTTGTGGTATAAAAATTCTATAAACTTAACAATATAAAATAATGATTATGATTAAATATATTAATTAATAGTAAATATAATAAACCTAAAATCTAGAAAATGAAACATTTTCACTTTATCCGGTTAAAAAACTGTTGTAGGCGGCGTGGAAAGCTGACATGGACGGGATCAGTGGGCTGGGCTCAACGAACGGTGCAGATGAACGCGCGGGCCTGACTTCAAACTCCCTCCCCCTTTGGGGAAGAGGAAAAGGAAAACCTCCGAAATGGCCGCCTCCCTTGCCGGCGACCACGCAAGCCGGCGGCAATGGCGCTACACGTGGGAGACCCTAGCGCACCTCCCACTCCTGCGCCTCTACCTCTTCCACCCGGCCCTCTCCGCCGCGCCCACCGACCTCCGCGCCGACCTCCACCTCGACGACTCGCTCCTCCTCCTCTCCTTCTCACTCGCCGGGGGCCCCGTCGCACTCAGGGTCCCCGTCCCGAGAGTGCTCGTCGACCCCTCCGCCCCGCCCGAGTGCCGCTTCGCGGGGGACCATGTCGAGGTCCGTCTCGCGCTCGTCCTCCCCGTCGACCACCCCGTCGTCGCCGCCGCCTTCCCCCCGCCCCCCGGCGTGGAGCCGCCCGCGCCTCTCTCCCTCCGAGATGGTGAGCAATTCCTGAGTTGTCTGTCCATGTGAAATTGGCCGGCGTTTATTAGTTTTCCAGTTGCTTCCCGGCCAATAATTACATCACTGTAGTCACTCAAATTTGTCTTATGCCTCTGGTATTGTTGTCATACTAAAAATCTAAGCTGATTTGCGGATTCAAGTCCTGGCAAAAGGTTACTATATTATCTCCATGTACTCCCCTTTTCAGATGAGATTTAAATTACTCGTATGATTTATTTTCATGGATGAACAGATTTAAAGAGTCTATCTTCTGGAGAAGTTCACCTGTATTGCAAAGCTTGCTCAGCAAAATTGACAAAGCAGCCACTAAGGTAGAGCATTAACAAACTTATGACTGCTAGTTGTTTCACACTTTGACATGTCTGGTGACCTGTTTATGCGCCACCAATATTTTATCAATGAAAAGAAATGTGGAAATTTGAACTGCTTATTGCTTAAATCATGTCTGATGCTCTGTCTGTGGTTCACATGGCAACAATGAAACCATTGCATTCCATTTTCCTTTTGTTATGGAAGAATCATGTGAAATCAATATTCATGTCTCCTTCATCAGGTCTCTGCAAAAGTTGAAATGGATGTCTGTTGGTACACTGTATAAGTTGGCAGTTCTTTTTATCAAGTTAAACAACTCACCATTGTTCATGTCCTCTATGCAACCTATTCTGATCACATATTCACATGTTTTGTGCAAGTAAATTTAAACATGTCATGCACTTTCATATCGTCTCCCTTAGTTCTAAGTTGGGGTCTTGGGGAATCTTACTGTGGGATGATGGCTCTGCTTGATCATAGAGGTTCACAAAGGTGCGATGAAATGTTCTAACCTTGACAGAAGCAGTAACTATAGGTTACTACTTGTGTTTCCTGCTATGCTGGAAGCATGCCAAATTCTGAAGTTGACTGAGGGGCAATATTGACAGATTGGTCCCTTGGTTGTTTACTGGTCCTCTTCTGGTTCTCAGTTCAAAGATTTATAATCGTGTCATCAGATACTGGTTTTTTAATTGCTAGAATGGATTGCATTCTACAAATCAGTTTTCTGCTATCTGATTGTCTCCTAGAGTTTTACCAAAGCGTTATACCATTCTCCTGGTTGAAAAAAATGCAGGATACCATTCAGCGCTATGGAATACTTATTGCAAGCAAGTATTTTAGGCTATTTCTCCAAGATTTTGATCATTTACAAGCTAGTGTTCAAGCTTTTGGTCATGGTTCACAGTTAAGTCATACACTAGAGTTGAAAGCTAGGGAAAACTTATTTGTCAGAGTTCATATAGTGCAAGATTTCGTGTTCAAGCTTTTGGCCATGGTTCACAATCAGGTCCTAGACTAGACTTGAAAACTGGGGAAAAGTTATGTGCCAAAGTTCATATAGTGCAAGATTTTGTTTCTGATATTATCTTCTGGTGATTCTAATACTCTATAATCTAAATGCATATTTTCAGGACCATTGTGGAAATGCCATCATTAAACTGGGAAGATGTGGCTGACAATTGGTTTGGCGGATGTTGCACCTCATTTGGAGGTGCAAGTGAAAAGCTAGTATCACAATATATCAATGCATTTGGTCGTCTTGAGGGAACAAGTCTACTACATGCTACCTCCATTAGTATAGAAAAGGATTATCTTGAGATGGATTTTGTTCCTGGAGTAGCTAGTTCAATGCCCAACAATGATGTTGTTGCACTACAAGAAGCTGTATGTGATATTCATGTGGGTGAAGATCATTCAACCAAGAAGGGATTTAATACTTCAGAAGAGAAAGCATATCACGAGAAGCAGATTGGTTCTAGTCATGTACAATCTCCTGTTATTCCTGAAGAGGGTCCTTGTGTTAGTAATACTGAAAAAAGTGAAGGCACTCTTTGTACTGATCAATCCAGTATGGCTGATGTGAACTCTAAGAAGTCTAACAAGGACTCTTGTTTTGAGGACATAGAAAAGCCTACCGAAGGGACTGATTTGTTGCTAGAAGATCCATGCAATTACTGTTGTGATGGTGGAAGCAGTGGGAAATCTAAATATAGTCTTTCAAATATGTTGTCTGGGAACCGGGAAATGCATACTACATTGGACACTCAAAGAGATTACAAATTAACAAAAAGTATTTCTCTTGGTAGTAGCTTCATTGTGAAAGCATCTAACATTCTGAATGATGTCGACTGGGTTGAACTTCTATGTGCTCATTGCTCATCACCCATTGGGTCATACCCTTCACAATGTTCACATGCTCCAGCAGATGGTCGGGTACGACTATTTAAATGCTATATATCATCAGACCTTCATGTCAGGGGATCTCATGATGTGTTCAGGTCAGTATCTTCATTTCTCATTAAGTAATTGACTAATTGGTTTGCCCCATGAAAGCGAAAAGGAAAAGGGAATTAGTTTATCTGATAGTTAGACAGTTAAAGCTTGATTTTCCTGGCTAGTATACTGATTTCATCACTGATCATAGACATGCACTATCTATCTGCAGGAGGCATACATTACAAAGACTTTTTGTCAATTTGTTACTTGAAGTTGCAGAAGATGAAATATCTTTTCGTACAGTTGTCAGAGATTTGAAAACCAAAAGGCCTACCCTTCAAATAGTCCTTATTAGTTCAAAAGCATGGCTGCTTTCTGGATACTGCCATGAAAATGATATGGATGGTTCACATGGGGCAGCACATCTGCAACCTGCGGTTAAGATATTGTATTCTAATTGCAAGAATGCTTCAGAAGAAGACTTAAGGTATGTAGTATGTTTACACAGCTAACCTACCCTTGTTATGCTGCCTCTTCAATTTTTATCCATATAAAAGCATTTAGGTGTTTATCTTTCTTTTGCGAAATTTGTAAGCCAACAAGTATTCATTTACTTGGTGTAAAAATATGTTGAAGTCTGCATTCGTAGTTCAATCTTTGCATATAAAATAATATGGAACAGAAAAAAACTGAAAAAGAATTGAAGAGATGTTCCATTGACCATGGGTAGTCCTTGGTTATGTCCAATAATTGTTTGAGGTAATGCTTTTGTTGATGGGAGCTATGCTGATGACCCACTATCATAGTTTGTCTAAAATTTACCTCAACACCATTTTTTGTCTCATTGGCAAATGTTGCATTTAGGCAAGTCTGTTGTGTGCAAAGGAATATACCATGTTTATTTGCTTTTTTTGTGATGTCACCAATTTTATCTTCTGCTGTTTTTAATATGCAGGACAGTAGAGGAGTGGTCATCCAAATACAGGGCTGAAGAGTTGTACATGATGGGGCGTCAAATAGATGAACTTATTGAAAGTCTCAGCTCAGCTAGGGATAAGTTCCCACTTTCTTGCTCTTCTCTCGAGGGAATGTACCTCTCATCCCTAGAACGTTGACTTGGAAATGAGATAAATTTAGATCATGTCCTCATCACCTCATGCCCTAACTGGTTGCAGTTTCATGCACATCTGGCGGAACTCTAATCAAATGAGCTGATTAGCATACCTGCCCATACACAGTTTATTAATTCTTTCAGTGAACTCAGTGACCATTTCATAAGTAAACTGCAAGACATTGGGCTTGTCTTCTGCTGTCAAAAGACAGTGACATCGAACTGGAGTAACAGAACAGAGTAATGGTGCATCCAGGTGAATCCTGGTTCAATATGCTTCTGGCGGTAGGGGGTTCAGCCGTCCGGTAATCTACTTCACACAGTACATGGCATGTTGCCGTATGTGAGTATGTCTGAAGACTAGCGATCCTGCTTGCTGTCTGTACTCTGGTATATGACTAGATTCTCTCCCTTGATTAAGCTATCTTTAATACCTTCAATTGCATTTGTGGAGTGATTTATAAGTGATGCATCATGTTTCTTCAGCTCTGATAGTCTGATGGGAGCAAAGCATCCTTGAATGCAACATAAGCAGTTCCTTAGATCGTGCAAAATTTTCAAGTAACTGCTAATGTCCACAATCCTGAAACAACAATGTCGCGCTCCTTTATTCACGTCAGTTTAATTTATGGAGAATGCTGCCAGAGTCATAACGCCTGAACACATTCAGCTGATATACTGGGTCTGTGGGTCAACTAATAGGCAAACGCTTATGTATAGCTCGGTGTATAATATAGCCAAGAAACAGTTCTTGAATCTTGCATTGGTATTAGTGTACAACCTGTTGTCCCCTGTGACTTTGATATGAGTACTACCCTTGCCTTGTGTAGCAGCTAGCACCCTTAGATTCCTGGACCCATGATGTGTACATCCTAATCTTTTGTTGACAGGGCCATTTCTTAGTTTGCATTTGACTCTGATCCACTTAAAAACATTACTTTCGTTTGATTATATTAATGAGCTGTTCTGCACAGAAATTTCATCATTTATATCAGATATCGATCAGATATCTTTGTGTTACACTTCAAACAACTTTGTTGATACATTTCATCATTGCATGCATAAATGAGGTGACTGTACGTGTGAAAAACCTGCATTTGTACCGCGTGTGTTCGGGCACTTCTGCTACATGCTCTCATGGATCTGAACATGTGTACTCTATGTAAGACATGGCTATGTTGTGCCCACATCGTTGTGTTTTGGCGCCTGTGCACATGTTTGCATAGTTCCTTTACTGAAACCATGAAAGTGCCGTGGAAAGGGCTCATGATTTATCAAGTGTTGTTACACAAATGGTGAAGCACAACAGGGCCATGCATGTAAGGGTGAACAATGGCCTACTGATCGAAAGACAGGTCATATCCTCACTCTTACATTGCATATATACATAGCTTTAAAGAAAGGACCACAGTAGGTCTTGCATGCTGCTTTGGTGATGAAGCATGAGCATGGTTGCACATCAGCACATGGACTGAATTAGACATGGTAGTTGCATGACAAATTATTATAATGAAGTGCAGTCAGTGATCAAAGTGAGCTTGTGCATACATGCAAAAGGAAGAGACAACAGCTTGTAGTACTAGCTGGTGACAGAGCAAAGCTAAATACATGTAATGGGGAATTGAGTCTGTTTTCCCCCTAATGCCCATCAAACTGGCCCATGCATTCATTTCAACAAAGATTATCTTGCTTTTATATGTTCTTGTCGTTCTCATTCGTCATCTTATAGCCAAGTTGCAATGATCAAGATTAAAGCATTTTGATTTGGTGCTCTAGGAAATCAGGCACAACACTTCTCTCCCTGTCTCTCATTTATCTCATATCCAATCCAATAATTGAAACACCAATTTAGTACTCCAGATCAATCATGACAAACATTGGCGTCTTGTTACATCAATTGATATGCATCTACTGACAGTAACTCTTGTTGTCTAGTTCAAGGAAGGACAGCATGGCCCAATAGATTATACATGTATGTCTATAATGGCAGACATAATAAAGTGGAGCTAGTCTCTCTAATCATCTCCAGTACTCTTAGCTGGAGCTTTCATCATGTGGATGCATACCCAACCCCAGGGCTATATTGCAGATGGAATGATGAATCAACCAACCCTAGCTTTCTCTGGCAAGAGGATCTGTACCAGAGATCCTAGCATTAAAACCCCTAGTTTGTTTTTACCTTCAAAAGATGTTTTGAGTACTACTTTCCTCAGGGCAAGAGGGCTCCGCCCTCGTTATCCTGATTGGCATCTCTCTTTTGTATGTGCATTACGATTCTTGTAAATAAAAAGCCTCATGATCCCACGAAGAATTGATTTTTAGTAACTCTTAGACATATTAGTAACATAGAGAAATGACTAAAATGCCTCTCTATTTACACATGCATTAACCAAAACAAACTGGTTAAAATCAAGTAATTTCAAATATTAGAAAAATCAAGTTTTTATGAGACTGGATATAGTAATTGGCATCATGTGTATGCAATTTCCACAAGAGAAGAATATGAACCAATTTCTTTATCCATCACAAAGGCACAGCTATATATTAATGTATACATGTTTAGTGGAAAGGAATGTAGTTTATGTCAGTAATCTGTTTCTACCTTCTTTTCAGGGTTGCAACTAAAGCCTTTTTTTACTGTGCAGGTCAAACGAGTAGAAGTGGGAACACATTGCAAGGCCGGTGCTTTTGAGCAATGTAGGGGTCCATGCATAGAGGGATCCAATGAGAAAAAGTATAGCACAGAGGACTACTGGGACGCTGTTGGGTGATCATACATTCATATTGTGTGTGCCAGCATGCAGTTGAAGTCTTGCAGACTTTTGCAGCAGCACAAGTATCTGAATTTTTAATGTTCAATGGATTAGAACATTCGATAGATCACACATACATACATTGGAATACCTACACTGGCCAGAAGCTGCTAGCCCTTCAAAGCTAGTAAAAAAAAGAGTGATAAGAAGCTGGTAGCATGCATGGATCATGGATGTGTTGTTAACTACTCCCTTGCTACCAAAAGACTTTTTTTTGCACTTGCACTTTGTTTTAAAAAATAAGGTTTTATTTTCATCTCTTTACCTACCCTCAATTCCCAGATTAAAAAATGTATTCCTTCAATACCTCTTACCTATCATTTATTCATGACTTTGTAATACTACTTTTTATCAACAATAGTCATTTTATTCTTTTATTTTAACCACTGATTCATTAACTTTAGATAGGTGTTTATAAGATGGAGGGAGCATTTGACTGCTTTTCTGATCCTCTGCAGTGTTAGGAGTCTAATACAGTGATTGCGTCTGTTTGGTTTTTATAACATGATGGATGAATTAATCCTATCATTACGATGCTATGATGAAGTTACAAATTTTGTTGGGAATAGCCAACACCAATCATTATTCTCATTGATTTAATTTAAATGCAAAGAAGTTGGATGATATTTTTGTGTATCATGCACAGGAATTGGCAACTTGCTAAAGTTCAATTATAAATTAAATTCAGTATATACCTCCAATTGGGATCCTAACTTATTATAAGTTTTCTCCTCGAAGCTCGAGAAAGTGAGGTGCTTTATGAGCAACTGATTATATCAAATGTACGAGTGACTCGCATGTTTTCGGGAATTTGAATTAGATTTGTGCTTATAACTCGGGTATTTCAAATTTTGGCGGGTTAGAGTTTCCTATAACCCTCTTATAGGCATTGCATGATTAGATTATATCTCTAAAGAAGATATAAGTTGTCTAGAAAAATATTATTGTCTAAATAAGTTATAAGTACATGTTGAGTCTTGTTAGTAAAAACACTTATGTTTTAATACTTTTCGAGCTTATTTGAAACTTCATTTCACCTAATATAAAAAAGATGTTCCAAATAGTGGTATTATCAATTAAACACCAAACAAAATAAGTTCAGATGTAATACAATATTTTTATCATACTAGGCAACCAACTCAGATTTCAGGAGTTGATAATGAACTTTTTTGAATAACAACTTATTTGAACGGTTAAGTTTAAATTAACTTATAATTGAACAAAGCCGTCTAGAATAGAATTAATATACCTATATTCATTATGGATTGTCCCACACATACATGTGTAAGCATTTCGTAGATCGTTTTGTTAATAAAAAAACTTGATTGGAGGATGATGTATGCATGGCCTTGTGAACATTCAGAAGTCATAACCGAGCGCTTTGTAAACATTAACAGTCTCATCAAGCTCAGATGCACTTGAAAGACATGCCGTTTATCAAAGAACATGGAAATATCACATCCAATTCCCTCCAGAAGCCATGCATGTTGAAAGAAACGAAAGCTGCGGGAAATCACTGAGCAGACAATGCTAGTGCGATACAATTATACAAATACCTCTTGATTAACTCTTGAAGAAATGATCAATCAAAAGGGGTGGATCATATCATGGATGATGCAAATTAAGCACTCACACAGTCACACTATACGTGCTACAAGACAAATTTTTACAGCTGCACTCATCGACTTCTCACTGATACACACGACTCAACTAAATGCCTTTAATCTATTCATAACTTCAGTTTCATCAACTCTAAAAAATCTTAATCTCAAGGCATGCCAAACACTCACACTATGATCATGTGCTAGAAGAGAAATTTTTTACAGCTGCACTGATCTAACCTCTCACTCACCCATGCACACAAACCATACATTGATGATCTTCAGCTAGCCTGGGATCAATTACACACTTGAGACAGTTTAATTTATCTGTATATTAATTGGATTAATTTGCCTTTGCAACTCGGTTGACAAAGGCGTCCTCCAAGTCCGCCGGCGCGCGGAAGAACTTGCACCGGCGGCGACTGGCGATGATCGACACCGCCGTCGTCGTCCTCGGCTTCTTGGGCGCCGGCGGGCACGTCGCCGCCTCTGCCGGTATCCTGCAACCTCCCCCTCTCGGTGTCGTCACCTCTCCCTCCTCCTCCGTCTCCTCCTCGTCGCCGCCGTGCCGTCGCCGGCCAACCTTGACGGGCTTGACCAAAGGCGGCAGCGCGATCATCACTGCCTTCTTCTCGCTGCTGACGTCTTCTTGGCCTTCTTCCACTTGCATTCCATGGAGATGCAACTTCTTCTTCTCCACCTCTTGGAGCCCCATGATATGCAGCTTCTGCTGAATTAATCACAGCTATATAGGCAGCTGATGAAAACTAAGCTTGTGTTGATTGTGTTAGCTAGGCAGATCAGCTGAAGAAACTAGCAAGGGCAAGAGAGATGAACTGATGAACAGCTGCTACCAATATAATGGAGAGGGAGGGACACTGGGACAGTGTAGAGAGCAACAGAAGAAAGGCAGCTAAATGGGTGAGCCTTTAGACTTTTTTAGTTAGCCTCTTTTCTTTTGTCAAAGGCAGGGGGGGTGGCTGGGTTGAGATGGAAAGTTGGTAGTAGTAAGATAGACTTGTACTTGTAGAAGAGGTATTAGGCTCCAAATTATTGCAGAGGTGTGCATGACTGCATTGTATAACACTTCAGTAGTGGCCGAGGCCCATTTATGGACTCCAAGGCCCGTCAGCCCATGGAAAATAATTAAGACAGTTGTTGCTAGGATGTATTTGGTTGAGCTCATCTAAACCCTAAGTCCTTAACCCTAAACCCTAATTATAAAAAACTTATTATGAGCTATGAAAAAACTATTATAAACTATGAACTGTCAAAGAACTATGAAATTGTTTGGTTTAGGTAGCCGTAGATCTGCGGTAGAGCGATTCTATTAAGCTTAAGAATAGGAAACGATGATTTAATACTTCAATTAATAGTAAATATAATAAGTTCATATGAATCGTCAAAAAGATTAGGCAACGCAAATCATAAAACTGTAGAACAACAACTATAATAAGCTCATGCAAACAAGCAAAATGATCGAACAGTGCAAACCGTGAAGTCATAGAATCTAGAAAGGATATTTTCATTTTGTACTAGCAAAAATTATCATGATTGAAAAAATTAATTTTATCCTATACTTATTTAATTCAGTTTTTAACTATCTAACCGAAAACTAGCCGAAAAAGCTTTACCAAACATACGCATTAGTGCCGTATCACTAATGGCGCCTGGCTCAAGTAATAAATCTCAGCTGCCAACTTCACTGTTTTGGCAGAAGCATTGATAGTATCTTTGCTGTGTGAAAATACTGCTAACTTCAATGAAGCAGAGATGCCTCGACTCTGAAGAATCTGAATCAGCCGGTAGGATGTCTGTCTCACTAGCTATAGCCTCTGTTGCAGCTTTCTGAATTCTGCTCTTACTGCTTACCCAAACTCTGATCTGATCAGGGCACAGCGATGCCAACTGCAGAATCTTAATTCTGTTCAATTAGCTGCAAGACATGAGTGATCATTTCTCAAGTGCCAATTCCTTGCTGATGTTTCGAGGAAAAGCAAAACTACGCATGCCTACTTCTTGCTCAGCTTCATAATGTCTGTTTCAATTTTTTAATCAACTTTCCGGTTAAAAAGCTAAAAAATAAACTAAATATTAGATAAAACCAGTTTTTTAACCATATCAGTTTTTTGCCAGTGCAAAGTGAAAGTTGTGTATCTCTAAATTCCATAACTTTATGATTTACGGTGTCCGATCTATTCGTCCATCCCCGTGAGTTTTTTATATTCACTGTTAATTAAGGTATGGGATCATTATTTCTCATTGTTAAATTTTATAGAATCGTTTTACCGCAAATTTATAACTATTCTAACTAAATAATTTCTAGCCTTTTTTTCATAGCTCACCACATTTTTTCAGAATATATATATAGTTCAACCAAACAGCATAAATATGATGCACACTCTGAGACAGCTGAGCAATCAGCTGCACATCTGGTATTTACCTACCCGTTTGGCCCCGGCAAAGCAGCAATATATTACAGGTCCCAGATCACAATCCATCTGTTGATCTACAGCTCAAGACTATTATCATTGCTGTTTTGGCTTAAAAGGGGGAAATAAATTAGGCACCTAATTAGTTCAGTGGCGGCGGGGCTCACATGACGTCAGCGCCGTGCGTAGGGACAGCTCAACCACGAGACCAGCGAGCCCTGACTGACAGGCCGCCGCGACGGCGAGGCTCGCCGTCAGAGTTTCAGACTTCTAAGACATGACAAGGGTTAAACTTTAGCCTAAA
>KE370874.1:722099-747492 GCA_000418225.1 Zizania latifolia
TCTCAAGTTATCATCGGTTTAGCTATCTAGTAATTCTCATCATAAAGCAGAACAAGAGTTTTAGTCTGTCCTGTTCCAGCCTAGGCTGGTGTTCAGTCACCGGTTTCATACAGTTAGGCCTAGCAAATCAACACAAAGGGAACATGTTATCTTTATTCTTGATGCCACTACTAAAAGAGTCAGCCCTACACTTAAGAAAAGGGGTTAAAGATTATTCAGCCCGTCAGGTCCAAGGAAATATGTTGGGAAATAAAGCACACAGATGAAATCAACACAAGACGTTTATTTACATGGAAAACCATTGCTAGAAAAAAACCACAGGAAACAAATTGCCCTAATAAATGTATATGGTTACATGTGCAACGGTGACTCATATTTATAGGCGTATTTAGGTATTGTATTGGAGTAGAACTACAATATACTTATGTGACTAGAATTTTATCTTTTAAGTCATAATCTAGCAAAATATGAGATGTAGTAAAGATCATCTGCATATTTTGATAGGACAAACAACAAGATGGCTAATGTAGGAGGCTAGTACAAGCCCATGAGATGTGACGAGACAAAGATGCTATGTGGGCACATCTAATCTTTTGAGACGGAATCCAATTCATCAGAGCACACTGCAAACGTACTTTAGTTGTTAGTGCAAGATGGTAACTACCCGGCACTAATAATTGCACCTGAAAAGCCTAATGAGATCAGACCACTCCATGTATGCAAATGTCACTGCAGAATGCAGATGGCTCTCTTCAATAACAAATCCGTAAAGACTCAAAAGCGGACAAGAACGAAGCTAGCGAAAAGTAGAGAGAATACGCATGCTAGGCTTTATAAACTGATTTCTGGGTTAGGAGCTATAGTTGCTAGAGTTCAACACCATGGCTCTGCCCCTGCAAGTGGATAATTGTTCAAAGATTATGGCTGTATGAAAGCCCTCTTTACCTGGTAGATGATCTGTAGCAGGTAACCCCAGAATCCAGCGATCTCTCTTGTGCCATCTTCCTCGTCCAAACTGGGTTTAGCAGCAGCTCCACGGGCGACGTATGAACCGAGCTCAATGTCAGTCCTTGCAGTGCCAACATTTTCATCAGCAAATTTGCTGCATCCGTAGATGGAGAGAGCCGTGCCAAGCTGAACAGTTCACAAAAAAATCTCTTTTTTTCAGATGTGTTGATGTAAAAGCCATCGACATGGATCATTGGATCGAGGAATTTAGTGAAGAATCAAACTATTTTGTTGTAGAGAAGGGCCTACCCCGAAGTAAATCGTCACCAGAATGAAGGTCCACCTGCATGACAGACAGTTCAACAACCACTTAGATGAAGCTGGCGACAAATGCTACTTCTGGGAGCAGGGTTACAAACACCAACAACTATCAGATCTTTGTAGAGATCTTTGATTCTTGCAACCGGACACACTACATTCTTTATTGAGAAGGAAGATGCACCAGAGGTTTGCAATAAAAGAAGATGCAAAAGGCAGCATTTGGTTAACTTCATGTGAGAAATGCTAAGTTGGAGTGGGTATTCCAAGCACTGTTCATTCCATTAATCAATAGCATTGAGAAAGGACAGTCCATACGAGTAGAAATGTAGAATTGCAGTACCTGATAATTGAGTATGATCGGTTATGATACTGTACTGCACTAAAGATTGCATTTTTAAATGTGCTTCAAATAACATGTGACAGGAAGTCCCATGCAATTATTTAATTGAATTAATGCATTGCAAATGAAACAGCTCCTGAGATGTGCTAGTACAAAACTTGGTACCAACGAACAATAAAGCCAAAGTGGTAAGGTGATTCGCTTGCTGCCTAAGCAAACTAGCAAACCATTGTTAGCCATCAATTGTGCTAGGAAAATTGAATTGACAGTTTTTGATTATTCTTTATTCAGGAAACATGCATGTTCAAAATTCAGTTGTTTCATTGGAAAGCGCCCTTTATTCCCTGAAAAAAACTAAATTACAGGAAAGGAGAACAAATGCCTAACTTCCTGACCACGGTACATTGCCGGTTGAAGCACATGAGCACACCATTAAAATTTTCAATAAGTAACAAATTGGCAATCAATTCCCTTGCTTTCTTTGAAAAAGAAGAATTTTTAGCACCATGATTTGCATCTAGAGCACCATCTAAGTTGTTTTCTTCTAAAAAGGACATGTTTTTAGGGGAGAAACAGGAAATGAAGAAGTGAATGGAGCTGTAAAAATGAAGCGACTTACTGAGTGTAGTAGTAGAAGATCTTGCCGCGGTCAGAGATGACGATGACAATGAGAAGGCTGAGCAGGACGAAGAAGGAGATGAGCCTGTAGGCGAGCAGCCACGCCGGATGGATGTCGCGGAGGCACGGCCGCCACGTCTCGTCGTCGTAGAGCACACCGGGGCGCGGCTCCTTGCCGCCACCGCCCGCCGCGCCGGGCCGGCGGTCGGCGCCGGGGCCCTCGTGCCTCCATATCAGGTACGCCGCGACGGCCATGCACCCCAGCACCCAGAGCGCGCACAGCGCCACCCGCCAATGCAGCCAGTAGTGGAGGTCCGACGTGTCCGCCGTCACCGCCGGCTCCCACGACCGCGTCGACGAGCCACCTGTGGTGAAACGCATGTCCGCCGGCGTTAGTCGTCAGTCCGCGCCTCCTCCTCCTCCTCCTCCTCCCTCGCCAACAACACCGGCGGCGACTCGGAGAGCATGCACACTCCGGCGCGAGTTCTTGGCACGCCCCCAAATCAATCCGACCAGACACGAGGTCCCACTTCTCAATCTGCAGCAATGCACAGAGCAAGCTAGCAACTTCTTTCTTGTAGACAGCTAGCAATGGCGACCTGCAGCCAATGCCCAATGGCTGTTAGGTCGCTCACGCGAATGGCATGCAGGGGAGGGGAGGCAACTGGCAAGGAAGGAATGCGCCAAGGCGAGCTGGAGAAGAAACAGTGGGGCTGTGTGAGCTAAAACCAGAAAGATACCAAGCTTTGAGTCACAAGCTAGCTATCTCCTCCTCCTCCTCCTTGCTCTCGCCGCCTCACTCTCTCACACACATCAGACAACGCAAGCAAGAAGCAACCAGCAAGCAAACAAACAACAGCAGCAGCAGCCTCGTGAATGCGAGGTGAGGCAGGAATCGAGGCAAGCAAGCAAGCGAACGCAGGGACGACGACGACGACGACGAGGGGCAAGAAGAGGAGAGGAAAGGAAAGATGCTTGCACGCGACAAGCCAGGCCACAAGGGGTGCGAATTAAATAGCAGCTTGAAAAACGGATAAAACTGAAGTTTATAACAATTCTTTAAGGGTTCAAACAAACAATTTAAAATCAAAACTATTTCACAACATCATTTAAGAGTTCGAAAGCGTCGCCATTTATAAACTAGCAATGTCATGATGAGGAAGAAGGATCTGGTGGGGAATGAGATGCTTTGCTCACAGCCTGAGCCTCACCTCCCCAGCTGGGACACACAAATTTTCTGTTTTTAATCCACAGTAGAATCTCTCACATCTCAATCTACCTCTCCTTAACCTGTCTTTGTCATGGTTGCTTGCTGAGATGGTTGCAGTGAGAGAGTGATGTGTGGCTTGTGAAGGGGGCCATGGCCATAAGCCATTGCCAATTTGCCATAGCTGTACAGTGTACTGCTGTGCAGAAGCTTTTGGATTGACCAGGGTCATGGCTTGCTACCTGCTAGCTGCTAGCTGCTGCAGTGCATGGAAACAAGCCAAGGCCGCTTTATGTCGCGTCAAATCCTGGTTAAAGTTGATCAAAAATTGGGGCGGTGCCATTCTGTCTCACGCACTACCGACCGATAGGATGAAAGGATGCGTTTTGGTTTAAATTTTTGTCTCTTGATTTGTGGGTTTGGATTGGTTCTGTGTGAATTTAGTCCGAAACCTCTGAGTATTTATAAGTCTTTAAATTCTGTTTCAGTTTAAGGTTCAGCTTCAGCTTCTGTCACATCTTATATTTCTGCAAATCCACATGTTTTCTATTGGATTTCAGGTACCTAAAAAGTTTAGGCATGAATTTAAGTTAAAACTCATGGATACGAGTTTTTAGTTCACATGAGTTTTTACAATTTTAGATCCTTGTCATCTCTACGGAGCAATAAGGTGTGTATTTTTTTTCTTCAGTTTTAAGAACAACAAATGGGTGGCTTTTCAAATCTATTCACACTGGAATGGTGGTAGCTCAACAGCTGTATGAAGAAACTGAACAAGAGGACAAAGAAGGAATGGTTCTGTTGTTCTTTATGTTCCAGCTGTACTACACTGCTTGCATCTTTTGCTGCAAGGAATGTTTTCTTACACTGCAATATTTGCTTCAAAAAAAATTCCTTAAATCCGTTGTGTTCATCAGACAATTACAGTGAGTAGATTAAAAAAACCTCATTGAGTTGCAAGAGCGTAAAAAAAAGTTTTCAGATACTTATTTTTGTTGAATTCAAATGTAAATGAACAACTGAACATACATAGTGCATTTGTCTTTTGGTGGTTTATGCAAAGATTCTTGGAAGGTAAAAGGTGGTTTCCGGAACATTTAGCAGGATGGGCAAGCTTGCCAGGCAAGATTTGGAATATGCTAAAAACTACTCCCAAAGTAGTAGATAAGATCAAAGGCACACCGCTTCACTTAGAATCTGTTTAGTATAGCTCTGACCCCAAAATCTATATTAGATCGAGAGTTTGTACAGTAAAAATAAAATAGTTTAAAATTTTATTTTTTAATCTAAAATAAAAACCAGTTTGTTTTAGAGCTCACTAGCTTAGCTCAGATGTATAATTTCTTAGAGCCTGCTATCTAAAAAATCTAAATCTAAAGTATGTATAAAATGGGGCATTCACATGATCTTATCGTTTGACAAAGTGTTCTAACGCCGTGCAAACTTGCATTAGCGTCAGCTAGGCTTAATGATGGCGTTTTTGGCGACATCGATCCACTGTTTCAGAATTTGACAGGAGAGCTGGGGTGAGAGAGAGAGAGCAGTTGGCAAGACGACGAGCGTGATTGCCCAATGAATGGATTGTCCTCTTGGCACTTTTCTGCCACTGATGCAGCAGAGCATCTACCTAGCTAGCTCATCCTTAATCCTTCCTCTCACCATGAAAGATTGAGCACATAGCCCTGCAGCTTCTCATAGAGTACCTTCATAATCATAATCTAAAGTTCTCAAATAGTCTATATTTTAGTTATAAATTGTAAAATTTAATAATTTATATAGAATCATATAGAAGCTTAAGTCTGGTTTGAATGGAAGAAACATTTCGATCTTTGACTAGAATCACTGCAATTCGGTCTAAACGGTGTTTTTTGAAGTATTTTGAATCGGAAATATTCTTTGTTTTACACCGAAAGGAAGAATCACTCAAAAGAGTGTTTCACACCGATTCTAATTTATTTCAACAGAATCTAGAGCTGAAACTATTGATAACTAAATAATTTCGTAAATAATGCTAGTTTAGGCTCTAGAAATATTTTTAGACATAATTTAGACCCAAATTATTTATCTGAGAATCTATATCCCTACCAAACATGCCCCAAAAATGTCAGTTTCCTCAGTTTTTCACCAGCTAGATACTCATTAATAATTATCACAATTAAATTTCTCAAATAGGCTGTGAGAGAATGCGAGCAGAAGGAAAGCTAGGAAATCTTGGAGGGGTCGGCTAAAAGCTGCGGCATGATGATCCTCCGTGACTTTTGCTGGTTACTGTTTGTCAATTTGTTTACAATTGGTTGTGACAAGATTGACAAACAGATGGGGGTTACTAATTAGGCGACGTAGCACTGTGTCATGGCCATGCATGATGATTATGATGAGTTCCACAAGCTAAACTTGTAGGGCACCGTGCTTATTAATTATTAGTGGTGATTCTCCCTAGCGGATCATGTCTTTGTGATGAATCCCAATGTGCTTCATGATTATGTACAACTGAAAAAGAGAGGTATGTTAGCAATGCATTTTGTAAAAAAGAAGTTTTGATGATTAATTTGATGTTGAAAATAGTGGTTTTGATTATTTGTCATACTAACCTACAATCATAAACTAACGGTATCGCACGTGACTTTTACGAGTGTCAAATAATCAAGCAGCCACGTGTTTCTCGAGGGTCACCATCAAATATTTCAAAAAAAAAATGAACAATGGTTCTTATGCCAGATTTGTTCAAACCAAATGCCACAAAAAAATCGTTTCGACAACTTATAAAAGCAAGTCATTTTGACTAGAAGGAATCCTAGGGCTTAAGGGATCATGTTTTTTTCTCCTAAATCGTAACTGATTTATGCAACGACTGAGAATGGCCCTAGCTTAGATAAAGCAACACATCAGAAGGTCAGCCATCACTCTCCACAGATAAATAAAGGCCAAAGCAAAATCTGAGAAGAACAAAGGAAAGGAAGGGGGAGAAAAAAAAGAGAAAGGCGAAAGGCAAAGCAGCAGCTCTGCTCAGTCAGCACACTTATTTACAGCTTGCCACAGCATGCACAAGGTCTCACACATGTTCAGCTCGAGTACTAAGCACTGCCTTATCCTACTGATTCTTCATTTGACAACACGTGATTTTTTAAGCCGGTTAAACCTAGCTTTAAAAGTTTTTGCATATAAAGTTATAGAGTTGTGGATGGATTAAAAGTACTTAACTTTAAAATTTTCTGATTTGAAGCTGTTCATGGTCAGATTATCGAATCTAGAGTACAGTACAGGACCCGGCCAGACCGAGAAAAACAGAATTGTATCTGATGCTACAGTTCCTTAATTAATCTGTGTGGGGGCTAAATGCATTTACTACACGGCCTGGCCGGCTTCCATCACCCTTCAGATCGAATTCCTTTGCCTGCATGCCATGCAAACGGGATGAGCATTGGTAGCTTCTCAGTTCTCGCCTGTGCTGTCATCCATGCATGGCCCCAGATCAGTAGCAGTAATACTCCGTGCAGTGTAGCTACAGCCTCGTTGATCTCTCTCATCTCTCTCTCTGAAGCTGCAAGAGCTGTAGCTCGCGTGCATGGCGAGAGGAGAGAGAGGGAGAGCAGCAACAAGAGAGAGATCGACAGCGTCGCTTTCGCAGTCGCTGTCCTGACAACTCGCATGGGAGGAGGAGGACGACGACGAGGAGTTGCATGGGATTACGTGCGGTTCCAAGGTGGAGAGTGGAGTAGTGGAGGGCCGAATCATTTGCCAATCTAGGCCCCACGTGTACGGCCAGGATGCTCCCCCGTTTCACTCTGTAGGTGCAGTTTGCCTCCCGTCCCAGCTGAGTTGCCTTGATCTGACGGCCTTGACCACTCTGAAGGCTGAGGCTTCTTTGGAATAAAGAAATTTCAAAGGATTTTTTTGGATTTAAACTGATTTCTATAAAATCCTATAAAATTTCTTTTTCCGAAGGAGCCCTGTGCTGCTTGTTGCATGCTTAATTATCAGAGAGGGGGAGAGGTCAGAATCACCAGGTTCCTATCTAATTGGCTCGACTGGATGAGCTCGCTATGGGTTATAAGCCAAAGAAACGTAAATTAGAAAAATTAATTTAAGAATTTAAGGCTAAGATTTTTGTAGTCATGTTCATAACGATCTAAAAGTTAAAGCGGAAAAGAGGAAACAACAAAAAAACTTCTAAATCAATTCCCAAATTTCGACTGTACACTTATACCAGATTTTGATCATTTCAATTTGGAATAAAATTTCAGCTCCGAAGATTGTTAGCTAGATATGTGATGATGTGAGGACAAAAGAGAGGCAATTTTAAATAGACGGCTGATAGCCCACAAAATAGATAATTGTGACGTAAACGGAAGCTTCCGTGCTCATCATGACGCAATGCTATCATCATAATTACCTCATATTAGCAAAGTCCATCAATCTAGAAGGTATCTGGGATGATTTGGTTAATTACGGAATGTATTTATATACTAGCAGTACATCAATATTACACCCATGTTAGATAGATTCTCAAAACCCATATACATACATATACGAGGGTTTTATGATACCACATGTACCTCCTACTCTTAAGATGTAACACCTCAAATTAATTCTAGCACTTGATTATATTTAATTAACTAAGATAAATTTCAATTTAATTCCTAATTACCGGCTACAGCCAGTCACAATTTAGCCGTGATTCCGTGTTACCCGCGTTATCTCCCGTGTAATGCGCAACTTGATAAAAACGAATAATGCGAGTCGAGTACAATGGCCGTACGTACTAACATACGTACAGAGTACACCGTGTGTATTTCTGATATACAATGCGAGAATTCTGGCAGCAGTAGCCATACTAGTTCACACTTGATCTGTGTAATTAATATTATACTTTTCAGTATTCGTGTGATCTTCTTTTGGGCCAAATAAATTTCAAGCTAGGTGCAAGCCGGTGCATGAAAATACTCTCTTTTCTTTTTTAATTTTTAATGATACAGTTTTTTCATAATCAACAGATTTATTGGTGACAAAATCTTAATTTACCATTTAATTTAATTTGCATGCTGTTATTCTTTGCACGTGCGCACAAAAAATGGAAGGATATGATTGTTTGTTATTCTTTGCATGCGCATGACCTATTACATCCTACAGGTGATAAGTCACTCTATTCAAATGTCAGACATTAGATCATATAGAATGAATGATCTACATTAATTTAGGGGTACCGTAAAATTTTCCACACACATATATATATATACACTACTTGTCTTTAGAAGCAGAACCATAAATATATCACAAATAAGATTGATCTAACTATTCTTGATAGCCATTTAAAAATTTCTAAGATTTTTATATAATTTCATAGTAACAAGAAGCTAGACTTGAAATTAAAGTCCTAGTCATTTTATTCCTGTCTTCGATCTGGCTTCTCTCCGTACATATTAATTTCTATTTCGATTAGTAACTTGTATAACTCTTTTACATTTTAGAAACTTGGATTTGTTGTTTTGGTGCATGCAAACACTATACATTTCAAAATAATTGTCTAAAAAAATACATTTGTAAACACATGGACCCATCCATCAACACGCGTTACACGTACCCAACCGACCGTCATCAGACTATGGACCGCGTTCACTGCTAACGCGCCCATCCTGAACCAACGGCCAATCAACGACGCAATAAATCTGGGCCGTCCGATCAAACGCAGTCACACTGTGCACAAGGACAGTGCCCTAGCTCTAGCTCCTCCCATCAAGCTAGGAGCCACATTCCCACATGTATATGCGTATTGCATTCATGCATACATAAATTCATCCAAATTTCAGAGATCCCCTAAGTTGCTTGGATTCGTGACATTTAACCTACTACCTCAGGTGATTAATATACTACCTCCAAACAAAAGTAAAACCCTGTCATCTCAATGCATATGGCTCCATGGATGGATGGTAGGGATAGGAACAAGCAAAAAAAAACCTATGGTCCACTAAAATTCCGCCCACAAATTAAACCCGTGTTTACGAAACTCATGAGTTTTAAATTAAATCTGTACCTAAATATGAAATCTAACGGGAAACTGACCAGTGCAACATGTAGCAGTAGCAGAAATAGAAAAAAAGCAAAAAATATTAATCAGATAAACTCATAGATACACATATTTCAAACTCATATGGCTCCATGGATGGATGGTAGGGATGGGAACAAGCAAAAAAACTATGGTCCAGTAAAATTTCACGCATGAATTAAACCCGTTTTAGCAAAACTTACGAGTTTTAAACAGTTCAACACGTAGCAATAGCATAAACAGAAAAAATAAAAAATAATTAATCAGGTAAACTCATAAGTATATATAGGTTTCAAACTAAACTACGTCCGATTTAACATTACTAGATATTCAAACCCATAAAACTTTGGACATAAATTAAAACTCAAACCAAATTCTTGCGCACCTAATGGATGGCTACTTCAGAGAGTTCAGATCAGATAGAGCCCGGCCCCCAGCAAACCCAATCAATCAACCAACAGATCAAGAGGAAATAAAATGTGGTCGTTTGTCATTCGATCCAGACACTGTCACCCTGCCTGCTGTCTGCTGCGCTGAGACTGCACTGCGATGCAGTGCCTTGGCCAGCAGCTAGCTGCTAGCAACGACCAATAGCTAGCAAGCCCTGTACATTATTCAGTAATCAGTACAACGTGTGTGAGCGTGATTACTGCAATCTATAGTTCTATAAGTACGCATCCATTGATGTATCGACCCGTAGATCCAATCCATATCCATGATCCATCTGTCTCGGTTGATGGCTCACCACTAGCTGGCTACGTACACGCGGCAGATGGCTGCATGCTGCCCAAATAATGGATTCGACGTACGCACTACGCATGCATGGCTTGTCCTGCAGTTAGGTTCCCATGCGTTGAGATTTGAGACGGCATGCAGGTGGACGACGCGTAGGTGGCGCCAAAACGGCATGCAGCTTGGACCATGCATGTCTCATCCTGCACTGTTATCTTTTCGCAGGGCCGTTTTGTATGGCTTTATACCCTCTTGTGTTAACTTAGGCCCCCTCAAAACCATGAGTCATGCATCCTGGTGTACATTTCTGTGATGAGCTGAGGTTGTTTTCTAATATTTGTAGATCTAGATTAGGATTAGGGATGGCAACAAGGATATTTTCTGACAAGGAGAGGTCCTTCGTTCTCATCTCTCGCTAGTCAATTTTTTCGTTGGGTGTACTGGTTATACGAAAAACTTATAAAGTTATTGAAATTGAAAGGAGCCTTAAAGCGGATTAATATGACATTCTTACAAAATTTCTTCGCTACATATATAGGTGGCCACAAAGAAAAGAAAATAATACTGTAGCTAGCTGCAGGCTGACGTGTGGGGCTGGATCTCCTGGCTTGTCGCCCCCGTGAACTGTGAATAGTGTTCGCCATGCGTCGACCTCAAGAGCAGGTAGAAGAAGGGGACCCCTTTCTTTGGGGCCACTTGTCTGCATGCATTCATGCATGTGTGATTGTGTATGTGTGTGGGCAAGGAAAAGATGATGATTGTCATGCATCTCACAAGTTACTGGTTGGCTGATCTGATTAACATGACAGATCATTGTCGTTGGACAACAATGTTTTAGTTGTTAGCATAAGTATTCTTTTGTACTTCGATACTGATGATATCACTTTAGCCTGTTTGGTGACATTAATGCCCTACCAAAAATCATGATAGTTTGTTAACAGATTTATAATAACACTGTTGACTTGAAATTACAAATCCACCGTGACCGTAATGGATTTCAGAGTTCAGAGCACATGCCTGAACAGCGGTACGTTCATCAGGTAATAATGAGCTAGCTGCACTTGAGCTAAGTAGATGGAGCGTCAGTTTGGTGTCTTGGCTAATGAGGAAGGAAGAGATGACAAGGAACCAATTAGGTAGCTAGTAACAAAGAAGATCAAAGTGCATGCATGCATGCATGATTCTGGTCCTTCTTCAAAGATAATAATTAAGGTGATGATCAGTAGAGAGGTTAGCTGAGGCCGGGTGACCTGGAAGAATCACCTAAAGTTAGTGAGACAGTCTGCAACTCAGCTACTTTAATTACCATGCATGTGCAACAGTGCAAGTGACACACTAGGTCAGAGAAGAACTGCAAGAGCTAGTTGATCGAATAATCTTACTTGTGTTCTTTGCTTTAGTTTATTCGATCCTTAAAAAAGTGTTTATACTCTCTTTTGGATATGTATACGTACTATAGTTCGTTACTGCACTGTAGTGCTTCCAAATGCGTTTATCTTTTCAATTGTCTTTGCAAGAAACGCTTTCAGTTTTATGCAGATGCTTATCGATCAGCTGGTGGTTTACCTGTGGAGTTCATGGAACAATGGTGTCAATTCTGGGAATTAATCTAAGGGACCGACAAGTGTCAGGGAGGGTATTCTGGTCATCTACCGAAAGAATCGAATCGGCTAAAAAAGATAGGACATTTGGGCCGACGTGAAACCCATAATTTTGGCCTAGCCTAAGCACGACATGATCCGTCTAATGTCGGACTCATGCTAATATGGCTTATAGTCCTCTGTTATGTTTGGTCCCCTATCTCAACCTATAGTGCTAACCTAGGCATGACCCACTTAGCCTGATATTTGCTACAAGGCATATCACGCGAGTTGACATAGGCATGACATGTGTATTGTATCTCATTGGGCTAGCTCAACATGATTAAGTCTGCTCTATACAGTGCCTGAGCCACTGCACCTAGTGAGCCTACAGGCTGACACGATATGTCTTGGTAAGCTAATTAGACCGTGTTGCGCCATAGCTAAGCGGGTCATGCTCTGGCAGACCTGAGCCGTGCCATCTATTTGGCCATCGGTAGGACAGACAATAAGCATGCACGCATCCAGCTAAACACATATGAAATGACAGTCAAACAGTATTCCCCTCTCATCTTTCTAGATCGATCCTGTAACTCGATCCCAACCAGCAACTTTTTTGGCACCGTTTTTGCTTTAAACTGTCACTATGATGGGCGAAAATCTATCTTAGTACCAGTCATATCTACCATCTCCTTGGTAAAGACAAGATCACAAGCTAAGAGAAGAGACCATGCATGGACGAGGCAGCCGCCTTCTCCCAGCTACACTAAATGAATACATTTCTGCAGTAAAAAGGCGCATGATTTGGCCTCTCGAATTGCCGGCACGCATGAAACTAGCAAAGATCGCGACGATCTGCGCGCGCAAACTCCCAAGAGTTTCGAGAGGCATGGCGATCGAGATGGCGAAGCCCGAGAAAGGAGCAAGCACTGCAGCTGACACTGTACTGTACACTAGCATGAGTGCTCCACTTCACTTGGCACTTGCCATCGAACGCGAAGCCTTCGCTTCTCTTGCCCCGACGGAAGCAGAGAGGAGAGCAGCATCTGCAAGCACGCACGAAAAGAGGAGCAGAAGACAGCCATATCCTATATTTGGGATCAACTATTTTTTTTTTGTGTAAGTGTGTGTATTCATGTGTGATCAGCTAAGATCACTGAGATTCGCAGCGGTAGAGACAAATGGTGGTGCAGCCGTGCAGGGCATGGAGGACCAAAGGAAGGAAGAAATTTGCATGGGAGACGGTGCAGCAGCAGCAGCAGCAGCAGCAATGACAGCAGCAAGGAATACGCTTTGGGGCGTGGGATGTGCATGCGCCTTCCCTGTCCGTTTCTCCTTGACTCTATCTACCATTCTATCCTCCTCCTCCTGCTGCTGCTAGCTGCAGCAACTACACATGGCATGGCAAGATATATGCAGCCTTCCCGGGGTCCGTGCAATCTCTGAACCCTGAACACTGCATGCAGTGACAGTCATATGCAGTAATGCAGATCGAGCTGGAGGAATGCTAATATGCCATTGCATTTATCAGTGGCTTCAGATGCTCGTGAGTTACAGTCTTACAGAACGAGCAGTAATTCTCGATCTGCCATCGATGTAGTAATAGACTAATAGTCCAAGCAATGTGCATGGCGTGTTCTTCTTGTTTGTTCAGCAAAGATGGCATCGAATCTATGGAAAAGTCTTGGACATTCAGATTGCTGCCGCTGCAAAGGGACATGTGCCGATGTGCTGCTGCGAGGAAAGGAGATAACTCGATCAGTGCAGTGGATTCGGATTCTCCTGAGCTGCTCTCTCATCTTGGCTTCCAACCAACCGGCCACTAGTGAGATCACCTCATCACTCATCACTTCATCAGTGATCCCATAAAAGGTTACATCCTATCCAACATGAACTCACCAAACGGACTCTTATGTTTTCTGAACATGCATCGTCAAGCATTCTCCTGCAAGCTCTGGATTTCGATTTGTTTGCAGGTCGCATATTTCGCGGCAAATTGTTCTCGTAATCAGCGTCAGATCGTTGCATCGCTACTCCTACGTCGCCTTTTTCTTCTTTTCTCAGGACAAGCAAAAGCATCGCATCGCATCGCATCGCGTGCAGAGTTAATTACACTACGTGCTCTCCCAAAACTTTCAGCAAAGCTTGCCTGGGGCCCGGCTTAAGCTTGTTTCAGCTCTTTGTTGGTTGTGTTTGTTAGTACTAGTGTGCAGGACTGCAGGTAATTTTCTATCAGCAGCTCACACATGATCAGCTGATTGCACTTGACAGTGACAGAGCTTGGCAAAAACAGTAGGATTACTCTGGTTGCAGATGTGATTCAACTGTAACTAACTAGGATGACAACTGATCTAAAACGTGGGTAAAGTGCAACCCCCTAAAGTAAACCTGTGGGGTATCTGCGGATTTCAAATTAAACCTGTGTCCAACCTAGCTCGGATCGAAGAACTGGTGGCACAAATTAACATGTCAATAATGCTAATGCCAGATTGGCCTCCAAGGCATCCAAGCCAAGCTAAACTGCAGTGGCAGTGGTCACAACTCACATGGAAATGCTCAAGAAGAAAGCAGGGTAGACACTGAATCCCAAACAGTGAAATTCCTTCAAGATTGCCAAGCAGAAGACTAAATAGTACATAAACCGAGGTCAAACTTCGTGGGACAAAAAGCAGACAGGAAAAGTTCTATATGGGCCATGAGCATCATCCAATCCTTCACATATTTTTACTACTTAGTTAAGGTTAACCATCTAAATAAGCTATTGTTAAAAAAACTTTGAGAAGCTCACTGTCCTATTTTAAACAGCTTCTAAAATCTGATCTTATTCTTAGCATATAGAAAATGTTGTATTACTACTAGACTTATTTTTAATTGATAATATTGTTATTTTATTTGGGTTATATTTTTTTAACTTAGGTGAAGTGAACATTCAAATAAGTTCAGAAAGTTTTAAAATATGAGTTTTCGAATATAGTTTTTAGACAATAAATTGTGTCTTTTCAATATCTTATGGTTTTTAAGCCATAAATTGTCTATAAAAGGACTTAATTACCAGCCCAAAGAAGAACCCAATCCTGACTCTGTAGCTAATTAAGCACAGATTATCTCATTTGGGCCGCTCATCATCTGATCTCGAGGGCAGTCGAGAGCATCATTCCTAGCAGGTCCCATGGATTGTTCTTTCCCGTTCAAAAGCTGCTGGTCTTCGATCTGTAAATGCAGGTAATTTTCTCTCACAAATCGTAATCTCTCTACTGATTCCTTTGTTGCTTGCGGCACATGTAAGTTGTAACACTGCACACAGCATCGCAGGCTTGCAGTTATCTTTTCCCAAAGTTACTTTCTTCCCTATCTAGCCCAAGATGCAGCTGCAGGGCAACTTTTCTTAATCCTCCCTCAAAGGTAGAATACTACCACTGTACTAATACTAGCTTAATACCTGTACACCTTTTTCAGGGTGGAGCCCGTTAGGAGTTTATCCTATTGATAGTTTAGAAATCAGTACACAAAGACTATACGAAATATGAATAGCCGGGTGACATGAATAGCCGGGTGACGTACCTCTTTATTTTTTCGCTAGCTTCGCTCTTGCAACTTAAGGGCAACTTTTGATTAGATGCTTCGCTAACAAGCCATGCCCAGTAACTGGAGTATGCAGATTGGCAGTATGCTAATGCAGGTTCAGAAATCAGAATCTATGGTTAATTGCCCAAGGACCCCCCCAAATTAGCAATGATCGAATTCATGCATGCATGGTCAGTCAGAGCAAACAGTTAACTCTGACGATTAGCAGCACAAGAACCCCCACAAAACAATCAATCCCTCGTCAGACATGCACGCATCAGGCCACATGCAGTGCAGCAAGCTAGCGACCGATTAATAGTTCACAAGAAACATACGCGTACCTGGCAGAATCTCGGACTTCATGCTGAAGCAAAAGCGAGCTGACAGCAAGCTGGTCTCCGGCCGCCGGAGCTGAAGAAGCCGACTCGCTGCTAGCTAGATCGTCGTCGGCCGAGGAACGTCGAACTGCAATGCCATTGCCGGCAATGGAAGACGAGGACGAGCTATGTATCTATCACTTGCTTTAATTTGGTTGCAGGAGAATGAGCTCTGTGCTGATCAGTTTAGGAAGATGAGACCCGGGGGCAGGTATCTAGCTAGCTACAGCGTCGTCGTCGCCGTCGTCATGGCGTCCTTGTGACGAGGGGTCGGTAGGCCGGTACACAGCTGACGTTTACCTGCTTCTGCTTCTGCTTGCTTGCATACGGTTTGCGTTGCGCCAGGCCGTTTACCTGCAGCTTAATTTGCATGCAGGTTTTCTGCATCTTTTTGTGTCCGGCCAAAAAATTGACCAGCGCAGCAGATAAGCCAGACCGTTTTTTATTATACGTTTTTTTATAAATGATGGCTAGGGACATCAATTTTGCCCAAATCTAGTTTAATTTTAAATTCATGTCCATAGATTTATATGTTCGGATATCCGGTTAGAATTGAGTCCATGAGTTTGGTTTGAAATCCACGTGCATCCGTGAGTTTATCAAACTATTCTTGCTTTTGCTTTCGCCACTGCTTTCACTTCTACAAATACGTGAGTCTCATGTTGGGTTTTGAATATCTAACAAGTTTATACATAGGATTGATTTTGATTTGAAACCCACGAGTTTCACGGATATGTTTTTATTGAATCCATGTCATCACTAATGATGGTTCATACATTATTGAGATAGACAAGAGCTCGTATAAATAAATAATATAATATAACATTAAAAATCTCCTAGAAAAAGTTATATAAATAATGCATATATATATATGGCTCGAATAATCCATAGATATAGTATTCTTGACCTGAACCAAGGAAGCCCAAATGAATCCATAGTTATCCTAATTCTGGTCCATTACACATTTACACTGGTCAGCCATGAACTGAAATGGGCTGTACTAACCCAAACAATCTGGGCCTGGCCCATCCACAATCTGCCACGTGTCTCCGTCCGCTTCCTTCGCTTCGCATGCGCTTCTCTTTCTTTTTAAACCAAGCAACGCGAAACAATAATAGGAATGGAAATTCGCCAAATAAATCGCGGATTCCAACGCCGCTGCTCCCTCCCTTCCGGATTGCCCGAACCAAATCCGGCGGTGGTTTCGGCGGTCGGCGGCGACCTCATCGTCAACGCGGCGGGACAGCGGCGTCCCGCGGGGACTCCGGCCCGGCTTCTATTTCCCCGTCCCGAAATCGCACCGGCGGCGTAGCTTCCCCCCGTTTTGCTTCGCCGTAATCGCGGATCGCGGATCGCATTCGCATCGACGGGGTTACGATCTGGCAGGATCGGATCCGATTGGTGGCCTGATCGATCAGTGCGTCCCTGTCTCGTCCGTAATCCGCCGCGCCTTCTTCCTTCCTCTTGGTACGAGGGGCAAATCCCTCACTAGTCCTTGCGGTTCTCTTTCTCTTTGTGTTCATCTCTGTCTTCTGGTTGTTCAACCTCGACGACGGGGAGTCGCCTGATTTACTGGATTTTTTTTTTGCTGTGTTTATCTGCATGTTCCTGACAGGAGTGGAGTCGAATGGACGGGGAGACTTTCGGGGGTGGCAACTGGGGTTCCTCCCCCTACCCCTCTGTCCCCAAGGAGAACCAGTCCCTGTTTGATGCCAAGGCCGCACCGATGCAGTTGAAGCTCATTGGGAGCGCCGCAGGTGAGATAACTATGTTGATGCACCTGCATTTGCTTGACGACTTGGTAGAATGATCCAGTTGCAGTGTTAAGCTTTGCCGAGGCAATCTTTCTATGGCGCATCGCTAAGCTAGGTGGTTATGATTTAGTTTAATCAAATTCGCTGAATTTGGTGCTCGAGAGAATTGTTTTCAGGAAGTTGATTTATTAACCATTGTTGGGTGAATATTTTGCATCCCTACTCATATCGATTGTCTTCACTCTAATTTGCAAGCGAGACATGCTTGTTGCATCACTACATATCATGTTTGCTGGCAGCATAATGCCATGGCCCATGAGTGAAACTGCTGTTAGCTTTCAACCAGACCACCTTCTTTTCTTGGATGGAATCGGTGCATTCGTTTGCTTGCGTTCTATTAGGATAAAAGAATAATGATGGCTCTAATATGTGAGATTTGTTAATCTGGCTTGTTACCATATCAATTTGCAAAGTGTGCACATATTGCAAAGATGGAGGTGGTATCAGTGCATTGATTGTTTGTGCTCATCTGGGTGTTGCTAGCAGATTCTCATTATAGGATATTAGTCCACCAAGACTAACAGTTATAATTAACCCTCACCATGCTTTCCTGTTCCAATCTGCTTTCAACTAGGTTACATTTTGGAGTGGGGCTTCCATGTCTCACACTCCAACTAGAGTTTCATTAATGAGCAGCCTAAAGGATAAGAAATGACCATCCACCATTATGTAAATATCGAACCATTAAGCTGTGTTTGGATTTGCTTATGTGGAGCACCCTAAGATGGTGTGTACTGTACTTAGAGGAACCACATTTGGCCCAACAGAGCCGATGCTTAAGTCTCATTTTGGAAAATTTTAAGAGTGAAAACACCTTGTTGCTTTTTTCCCCTGATGATAGGTGGGAGTGAACAGTGCTTTGCTTTAGCACTTAGTCCTTTTTCTCTAGTTTTTCCGTTATACATGGAGGCATCAGCAGTTCCTACGAGAGTAGTTTGGTCTTTTATGTACCTTGTAATTTTCATATGCTGCTCTTATGCTCAAATAAATTTACCTACATGTATTTGATTATCTATGCAGTTCCTGCAGTAGGGAGTACTGGTTATTACAATTACACTGCCAATAACCATCTGTCTGCTATGAACCAAGAAAGAAATACAAACAACAATATGGGTGATGAAAAGCAACTCAATCTTCAGATGTCTCTGAACTACTTTCCTCTTGAGAATGTTGATCAGTTAGTACGTACTGGTAATCCAAGAGTTATATCAACTGGGTTAAGACTGTCGGACGGCAATAATGAGCACACTTCTTCAATCACATCCAGCAGTGGGAGCATGTATTCATTGCCTACCATGACATCCTCTGTTGGTGATGTTATGGCTGAATTAGAGAAAGAAACCAAAGAGTTCAACTATAGTTTCAGACTTCAGGTATTCAATGCTATTTTATTCATTGACCAAATCACCAAATTTGAGTTGTGGGTTTTGATCAGAGAATAATGTACTAATAGTCAAAATTAACAGTTAGTGCTTGTTTATGGAAATTTTTTCCGCTTAACGATGGAAACGCTATGCCATGCAGTATATTGTTGGAATGGTTTGAGAGACTGATCTATCCAAATATGTTATTGGAGTTTTTGGTTGCATCTCTAATTCTCTATTCTTTCCATGGAAACATTCAATCTTAATGCCACCTTATTGCCAAATATATTCAGCGTGCCTCAACCTTGTGGTTTTCTCGTTTTGTCATGTTCTACACATTGAATATCCAAACTTGTTATGTATAAAGCTTGATTACAAGAATGTAATATGTGTAGTATGTCGAGTGATCCATGTATATTGGGCTCAAGTAGCTATTGCATCACTTGCAAGTTCCAACTGTTCAAAGTAACCCAGCCTTGGATTTGCCTAGTAAAGCTTTATGGTTATGTTTCCCTAAACCCTAATGCACAGATTACTATCTGCTCTCCCATTACTGTACCAAGTGGGAGCATAAGAATCATGACATTCACCATGCATGTGTCTTGTCTCACAGGTGGAACAAATGGCCAAGTGCATGAAAGAGGTGAAGCAGAGGCAGATGGTTTATTTTCTGGCATCTCTTGAACGAAGAGTAGGAAAGAAACTGAAGGAGAAAGAACTTGAGGTGGAGGCCATGAACAGGAAGAGTAAGGAACTAAACGAGCAGATCAGGCAGGTTGCCTTGGAAGTCCAGTCATGGCAGTCAGCAGCACTGTACAATCAGTCTGTCGCTAACAGCCTGAAGAGCAAGCTCATGCAAATGGTAGCCAATAGCTCCAATCTTGCCAGGGAGGGCTCTGGTGACAGCGAAGTGGAGACCGCAGCTTCCAGTCAGAACGTCAACGCTGCGCCTGGGGGTTTCTCTCAATCTGGCCTCCCCGGAAGCAAGAACATCATGGCCGATGGCGGGCTGGGGGTTTGTAGGTGGTGCAGAGTGAAGGAGGCAGCCATGCTGGTGATGCCGTGTCGCCACCTCTGCTTGTGTGCAGATTGTGAGAGGAATGCTGATGTGTGCCCTGTCTGCCGGTTCCCCAAGAGTGGTAGTGTTGTGGTCAACATGTCATAGCAACAGCCCTACAAATAATAGAATGGCAGTGGTATCATGAAGCAGTATATAGAGTTAAATCTCTCTCCCTCTTCTCCTCGTAGTTGTGATACTGCATGGTAGATTTGTTGATTGGGACTATGGAGACTGTGGCCCTCCAGTCTTTTGATAACCTTATATATTTAGAAGCTGTTACATGGGACATCTGTATCAGAAAAGGTTGTCAAACTTGTCAACATTGGAATAGCAGTGAGTGCATCACGCATGCTGCCCCAGTCATGACCATGAGCAGTTCTTGAAGCTATGGACGGATGGAGGCGGAGACGCTCCTGCAGAAGATTACCTGAATTTGGATGACGACGATGAAGAGGAAGGAGGAAGACGAGGCGGATCGCGTCATGGCGGCCGCCGACGGGCAGGAACGTGGTGAACGGCGACAGCTTCGGCGCGGCGGCAGGGGACGGCAGTTCCGACGACACGGAGGTACGTGCGTGCGTTTGGTACGAACCAGTAGCAGCCATGCCGATCAACACGGTGATACGTCGTTGATGTCTTCGTCCATTGAGCTGCGCCATTGTTGATGCATGCATGGAAATAGCGTGTGATTGCACGAGGTTTCAGAAGCGTTCGTTTCCTGTAGATTTCACCTTCGTTTCCGACTTTTTTTACTCCGAAAGTTCAGTGCCTGTAGAAAGTCTGAAGATATTTTTTTGGAGAGCAGAACAAGCTGAGGTTAGTCAACTTGGCGCATGCTTGATTAGTGGAGTACTCATCAATCATCATAAACAGGTCGCATTATACATAGCATACCAAATTAAATCTGAGATTAGCTCCCTTTATTTACTTCACTCCAAAAACTCTCTGCCCGTTCTTAAAAATAGTACCACAATCCGTTGTGTCAAGTGATAGAAATGTATTAGGGTTAGAGCAACTAATTACTAATTTTAATTACTGACAGTTTTACTAGTGAAAGCTATCTATTCCCTTCGGTACGTATTATATTATAAGTTGTTTAATTTTTTCTTAGTCAAACAAAGTCTTCATCATTAACTAATTTTATAGAAAAATATACGATAATTATAACCTCTTTCATTAAACCGACAATTAAATTTATTTTAATAGCATATTTATTTAATATTATAAATATTAATATATTTTTATTTAAATTTGATTAAAGTTGAAGAATTTTGATTTTTAAAAAAGTCTGACAACTCGAAGATGGATGTAGTAGTTTCTATTTCTGGAGAGAGAAGAGATTGGAATAATAGCCTACAATTGGACGGTCCTACAGTCTGACAGCCCATAATACTTTTAAAGAAACGAAGCAGTTAGGCCCCACCACAACTTCTGGCCCAAGTGCTCGAGAGTGCAGATTTTGGTTGGCCTCGGAACAACGGACGGTCAAGATTGCTCCTTTACCAGCGATTGTACGGTCTCGATCGTGCGTGTGGCGGCCGCCGCCACGACCACGTGCGCCTCCTCCTCCATTCCCTTCCCTTCCACTGCGTGCGCGCGCGCGGGAGAGAGGGCAGCAGCAATGGCGGTGGTCGGCGTCCTGGCGCTGCAGGGCTCCTACAACGAGCACATGGCCGGTATTATATGCGCGTGCTGCTGTTTTCCCGTTTGCCTTCTTTTATTGGCTTTGTTGCTGCGTGCTCGGGGTCCTTGATTCGGCTGCGGGTGCAGCGTTGAGGAGGATCGGGGTGAGGGGGGTGGAGGTGCGGAAGCCGGAGCAGCTCCAGGGGCTCGACTCTCTCATCATCCCCGGCGGCGAGAGCACCACCATGGCCAAGCTCGCCAACTACCACAACCTGGTAGGCCATTCTGCTGTCATTTGTTCATAACGTCGCGTAAGTAAAAATATCTGCTTCTGGTCTCTGAAACTGAAATGGATGTCTGAACCAATGGCTTCATGCGTGATGCTTAATTGGACTTAAGTAACAGGTTTTTTCTGGGTTAGATTTTTGTCAAATCCTGAAAGGGATCAAGTAGGTTACTAAACTGCACAATCCTTGGCTGGACAAACTAATTTTGTGAAAAGTGATTAGTATATGCAGTCTGAACAATTAGCTCACTTTTGTTTTATCAGTCTAAACAAACACTGTTTTCTCCCAGTAATCCATGTAAAATGAATATTGATGTGCTTCCTTGCATTGGTCAACACTAGTCCAAAATGATTTCATTTCTTTTGGTATTGGGGAGGTTGGTGGTAGAAAGGGGGAATCAGCCAAAGCTACATGGAAGGCAAATTCAACTTCGTTTCTGTCTGTGGTGTTGACTACTGAGTATGTAATTCTGAAAATGATATTACAAGTGTATGATTCAAGTTCACCCATTTTAAGCTTTCAAAATAGATTACTAAAGGAAAACAAACGAGGTTTTTACATTTTCGGAGTTTTCTGTTTCTACAAGGTTATGCCATAGTAGCCTGTAGCCCCAACAGAGCAGCTTGTTAGTTGTTACATATCTAGATTCCCATTTTTTAGCCATAACTAGAAACTGTCTAAGGACCCAACATCTTCTATGTAAGGAATGATAGGTTGTAGACTTGACAGCATTGTTGGCGGTAGGCCAATGCTCGCTGGATGCAAGTAAGGTAAATTTTGCGTCTTTGATCATCCCCGTGCATTGTGGAACTGTGACTAGTCTCAATACTCTTATTCAGTACGCATCTATACAGGTGGTCAGTTAGTTTTGCATGTAGATCATCACTACATTCCCCCTCTCGTAGGAGCTAGATTCACACCAATTGTACTTGATTATATTGTACTTGGAGAGTGCAGGTTCATGTATTGCAATGTAATATATTACTCTTTTTTTACAACTCATATAGTGTTTTTTTATCTTTTTTGAGTAACAAAGTGCTGTAACATTTCATTTCATCTGCTATGCAGTTTCCCGCACTTCGAGAGTTTGTTGGTGCAGGAAAGCCTGTATGGGGAACTTGTGCTGGACTTATCTTCCTAGCTAACAGGGCAGTAGGTATGTGAGCCACAGTAATTGATTTGATATTTCCTTTGTTTGAAATCAATTGATGACAGTTATTTGCAGGCCAAAAATCCGGAGGTCAGGAGCTTATTGGAGGACTTGATTGTACTGTCCACCAGAACTTTTTTGGGAGTCAGGTAACTTTGAGGATCATATTCCTTATTTGTTGACAAGAGTAGTTGTCACTATCATTTCAATTGTCTCTTCAAAACAAAATTGAGATAAATACACAAGAATGTGAACTCCATGTTTGATTGCAGACTTTTCTCTTGCAGCTTCAAAGCTTTGAAACAGAACTTTCAGTGCCAATGCTTGCAGAGAAGGAAGGAGGGAGTCATACATGCCGTGGTGTTTTTATACGAGCACCTGCTATCTTGGATGTAGGATCAGATGTTGAAGTACTGGCTTATTGCCCTGTTCCAGCTGATAGACCCAGCATTACAATAACATCCAGAGAGGGTGTTGAGGTTTGCTTTTTAACCACCCTATTGAATTTGGCACTATCATTCCAATATTCTTCTGCAAATGATCATAACATGGTATCTTTCAGCAAAAATGGAATTTTGTGGTCAAAATTAGACGGGATTTAAGTATGGGCATGGTGAACGCTTGTTATTTCTGCTCATGTCATGTTCATAGTTGTTCAGGCTGCATTAGCTAGCTTCTTACTACTTGTCCTACTTGATCTGTAGTAAATATGGTGTCTGACAGTAACTCTGTCAATTGATGTGGACATTTACATGTACTGTCCTGACATGGCCTGCCTCTTCTTGTATTGTCATTCTAAAACATGCTTGTGGTCAATCCAAATTAAAAAAAACTCACAGGAAGAGAGTAACTGAGTGGATCCTATTTGGACAAATTCTCAAACTAAAACCATCTCCTGACTGTTAAGGACATTTCATTAGTTTGCATGATCATCTGCATACTATATGTTGCATTAGATGTGTTTTTCTGATTATAACCTTTTAGTTCTACTACTTCTATATTATACACTTTTACTGATATATTACCCTATCTTATTGAGTGAAAAGTATATTGCTGATAAATGTGTTGTTGGGGAAAAACATAGTCGAGCTGAAAGTTCTGTTCATCTTCTGTGCAAATACTTGGGCAGGAAGAATTGTATTCCAAAGATCGGGTAATTGTTGCAGTACGGCAAGGGAACATCCTCGCCACTGCTTTTCACCCAGAATTAACATCGGACTCGAGATGGTTAGCCCTTTCCCCACATACCATATCATGTTTCCATGCATCTGCATACGCTCTGAAGCTCATGGACTGCTCTGCTCCTGCTCTACATAGGCATCGCTTCTTCTTGGACATGGATAATGAATCTCATACAAAGGCCTTCTCTGCTCTCTCCCTGCCATCATCTTCAAGGGACGCTCAACACGGGTCAAAGAATAAGCCTTTTGATCTGCCTATTTTTTAGTAGCTCCAGAAAGAAAGATTGCCATACATTGGAGAACAGAAAATGAAGAAAAGAAAGACGGCCAAACATTGAAGAACAGAAAATGAAGCAGCTAACACAAATTTGAGCATTCAGTTGGTGACATCACAGAAAGTTGATTATCTGTTACTCTCAGCCCAAATGTATTGTTGTTGTCAAACTGTACCAATCAAAATAATGACAATGTTGTTCCAAACATTGTAATCTTGCCACGACAGAGAATCTGATCGGTTGAATATATGTTACAATTTTTTAATTTACATATGGATATGACATCACACTCTTACTGTGACCAATCTCTCCGCATTTTATTACAGGACTTAATACTCGAATAAAATGCCAGACCTATTTTGAGTTGGCATAGGAGAGTATATATTACTCCTATCCTCAAAAACTCTCATTAACTTTGTTCCAAAATACTTATTTTTATTTTCTTACATGCTCTTAATCCGCAAAATAATTTTTTTTATTGTTTCAATAACTCATACATATCCTTTATATATTAGTACTAAGACTTTACTTTTAAGATAAAATTAATAAATTAGTAATAAAAATAAAAGACAAAATTAACCCTTATTAATAAGAAAATTTAGCTGCAGTATGAATAGCCACTGACTCCACTAGACAGCCACGAAGTGCAGGGCTAATTTGTATTAAAATAACTGACAAGGTCCTAGGCGCAAAATCGCTTGGCCTCCCAAATTCCAAATACAAAATGCTCCCCGGTCGCCAACCCTGAACCCCCAAAACCCTCGCCTCGCCCCCTCCCACGTCCCCTGCACCTCCTCGAAGCGCGAAGCAGCGACTCCCATGGCGGCTGCGGCGGCTAGGGTTTTCCGCGGGTGCCGGTTCCTCATGTCCCCGGCCGCGGCGGGGGTCAAGAAGCCTGCGGCTGCGGCT
>KE370874.1:830017-862935 GCA_000418225.1 Zizania latifolia
CCCGCCACCGCGCTACGTGTCCCGCGTCTGCTCTGCCATATGTGCTCTCATGCCCATCCTTACGCTGTAAGGAAACCTCGCGATTACACTTGCATTGGTTAATTTGGATGTTTTCTGTCATAATAGCTAAAGTTTTGCTTCAGCCAGTGTGTAATTTAGTCAGGATTTGTGGTTTGAAGGTGTCATTTTTAGTGAAAATTACTTTTAACCAGCAACTTAGACTGACATCGTCTGTGGTTGCAGTGTTCCTGAAAGGAGAGCTGTACATAAATTTGCTTCCGATATTTAATTTTGTCCAGAATTTCATGAGATGGGTTAAAGTGGAAGCTATTCTGACCAAAGAAGAGTTGAAAGTGAACTGAAAGGTGCTTGTCTTTTGAATGAATAGAAGACAGGAAACTTTTCAGAGTATAAGGTTTTGGACTGGTATTGATAACAATCTGATGAAAATTGAGGATGGATGCTAGCCATCTTCATAGAGTAGAAGAATCGACGACTGTTGGGAGAGATGCACTGGATCTCACTAAGTGCAGTTTAGTTGCTCAAACGTCCTAACATCAATATTGCAAAGCATGGTTCTTAAGTTTATCTGTTTGCCTAGTGGATTAATGTTTTGGAAAAAGACAAATCTCTATGGCAGATTTGAGAACTTCAGTTACCACTAAGCATCTGTTTTGAACTGTTGATGCATGGATCACTCTTGAACAAAATATGGGAGGGGCTGCAAATAGATATTAATGATGATGCACTTGCTAAGGATTCAATATCTTAGAGGGACTTGTGCTTTGTACTATTATTTAGTACACGGTTATATTTAAGTTCTCTGTAAATGTGGCTGCATTTTCTAAACCTGGTGTTTCATCTGTCTATTTGCTTAGGTACTATGGGCATATGGATGTTACTGTGACGTTTTCTGCATTCCTTGTTGCAATATCGTTGTTATTACAAAGAGGAAATCCTCGTTTTGCACAGTTGACTAGTTCAGTTTTTGGGCTATTTTATTGCGGCTATCTTCCTTCTTTCTGGGTTAAGCTCCGTTCTGGACTAGCTGTTCCTGCCTTTAATACAAGTATGTTGCTCAGTCAAGTTTGTTTTGTCCTTTCTTAGTTGAGGCGTATGTGTTTTATTAAGTATTTTTGCTGTTTAGTTTGTTATCCATTATAGAAATGTTGTATTCATCAAATTGTTATATGTTTCCAATCAATAATGTATAGTCTTAATTTAGTCAAAAGGTTCGTAAAAAGTTACACGGCAAAGTTTTTACCACTCTAAGTTTATTTACTGTTATTTTTTACTCTATCAAGTGTATAGGATTCCTTTTGCTTATGTAGTGTGTGTTTTGCCAGGAATAGCATACAGTTGGCCAATACTTCTTGGTGGACAAGCTCACTGGACGGTTGGACTTGTAGCAACCTTGATTTCTATTAGTAGCATTATCGCTGCTGATACATCTGCTTTCCTTTGCGGACGGGTATTTTCTTTTCTTCTGCTATCTTCTGTTTGATTTCATTTCTTATTTTTGTTTAAAGAGAGATGATTTTATTTAAAACTATATCTTTTGCAGTAGCCATGGTAATGTTAGCTAAGAAACAACTGTACCATGGTTATGTTATATCTTGTGCGTTCTTGTAATTTTACTTTTGTTTTGTGTGACTACAGACTACAGTGGGTATTTGACACTTTCCAACTGATGCATATTCTAGCCACGAATCACAATGCTATCAAGCCATCCAAATCATGTCGAGTTGGCGTAGTAGGATTGCTGTTGATGTCAGAAACCACACCACAAATTTTTTAGATCACATATGAATTGCTAGGATGTCTTCTTCCCTCCTGACCAAACTGCCATGAATATGCTGACTCGCATGTTTCTATTTTTATCTTGGTTCTGATGTCTGTTTGCTGCATGAAGAAACATCCCTACTATCTGTATTTTTGCAATCAAGTAGTATATTTAAGATGTGTACTTGATGGAACTCATGGCATCATGTTATTTATTTTTCATTTCAGGCATTTGGTCGTACTCCTCTTACTAATGTAAGCCCTAAGAAGACCTTGGAGGGTGCTTTAGCTGGTCTAACTGGTTGTGTACTGACCACCGTGCTTCTTTCAACTGTCTTACGTTGGCCAAGATCGTTGCTGAGGTGTTGCTAATTTATCATTTATGGCATCTAACTACTATTATTGTCTTTAGCAAACATTATATCTCTCCCCTGAACTTACACACAAGTTGGATTGCTGAATGCCATGTGCTAGCCAACGTAGGTTTTCACCTCTTAGGGTGGATTGTACAGTACCACTTCGTGCATTATATTTTGCTTAACATATGAACAACAAGCCATCTGTCAGGAGTTTTTTTGGAAATGAACTACATGTAAGCATTGAGTGCTAGCCTGATTGTCCTCTAAACTATGATACAAGTGACAATTTTTATCTGTTTGTTTGAATTAGTAAAATAGGTTGTGCACTTGAATGTTTATGAGTAACAATTATTCCCTTAACACTTGGCTTAACTAACTATTTCACTGATATCAGTGCTACTGCTTATGGAATCTTGATCTTTCTGGGTTCATTGTTTGGGGATCTTGTTGAGTCTCTGATCAAGCGTGATGCTGGTGTGAAGGACTCTGGATCACTCATTCCTGGCCATGGTAAACATTTGTTGACTCCTCTCTTATTCTATTGCAGTAATGCATGTACTGTGCACAAATGATTGTCGTGAGATTAAGAATAAATGTAAAGGCCTCATTGGATGCATAATTTTGTACTGTGCCATCTCAAATTGTCAACTGCCTCAATCCATGCAATTCTAATTTCTGCTATTTCTACCTTTTGCCCAACCCTTCTTTCTCAGTTAGAGTACACAGATACTGCCTTTTAACTTTCAAACTGTGACTTACTGAGATCTGACAACAGGAGGTTTCCAATGTTAATGTACTTTACATGCTTTATTGATAATGTCGAACTCATAGTCTCATACTGAATGTTTAACTGTGTATGTTAGTCTTGTTGCCTTTGGTTGCATCCCTGAAGGGGAAATAAAATTCATTTCCAAATTTCATAGTTTGTACTTAAAGAACCATTTATAGATTCTGCATGAAGTCATGAACATAACACAAGGCTGCAATGCAGGTGGGATCCTTGACCGAGTTGACAGCTATGTTTTCACCGGGGCACTTTGTTACTCATTTGTCAAAGTAGCTCTACCTCTCTATGGAGTCTGATTCAGCTAGAAATTGCTTGTTGATGTACTTCTACCTTCAGCAGTATGCTCACCAAATGTATGATCATGACAAGTCCTGCTGAGATGCCGAAGACTGGTTTTCATCATTGCACAATATGGCTCTTGCTAAGAGAATTTGATGGCTGACTTTGAAGTGAGGTAGAACCATAGAATGCGGCTGTTAACTTGACAGTTTTTGTTGAGATTGAGTTATTTTTTCCTCACCATTAGCAATTTGGTGCAGATATGTCACTTTTGGTGTACATAGTTTTTTCTCACAGAGTAGAAAGTAAATGTAAATGATTCATTAGAAAAGTTGTTAAATGAATCAGGGTGGTTTCTGGGAAAGGAATGCCCTTTGGCCTTTGGGACCAAACTGTACTTGTTGATCACCATTTTTTCATGCTTCATGGCCAGTGCATTGTAAAGTGCCAACTATCTGATACCCTCATACCCTTTCTATCGGATGTTCATGTGTGCATTTGGATGTAGCGTATTGAGATTGTTGCTTGAACATTGTCCATTTAGGTAGAAAGTTACATAGAATAATGCAAATCGGAGATGATGAATAATGCCAGAATGTGATATTTGAGAATGCACGATTGCATGATGAGTTTTAGGCCTCTAGCTTTATCTTGAAGTGAAAACTGGTTTCTTTCCTTGCAACATGTAAAATTCATGTTGAGCTCAAGCTTACCAGCATGTCGACTGCTCCTTGCGGTTGTGCTAGCACAGGTAGCATCCGTTGATGCAATCCTGGTCTTGAATTTGTGCCGTTTTGCATGATCTTATTATGCCTCTATCGCCTTAGGTTGCTAGCATCATAGTGAATGTAAATGCGTCAGTAATGTTCATTTCTGACCATCTGTAAATATACAAGCTTGAAGAACTAACTAATGACAAAGGATCATCACAGAAAGAGCATCAGTTTGAATGTTTGATCTCATCATATTTACTCAACCATCCAGACAGGTTACTTTGGGAAGCAAAATTGCTCTATACATGCACGACAGGTTAATCTCCAATTACAAGTTGTATATCAAAGCCAATTCGATGGAAGCTGAAGAAACTGATCTCTCATTCCATCTTCTTAGCCTAACATATGAAAGATACGAGAAATCTTATCGCGTCGTCTTGTATCAACCATTCCGTGTCAAGAGGTGAGGCCTTCATGAGTTCATGGTGAGATTTTCTGGCAGCACCCGTCATTTTGAAAGCCAGTAAATAATCAAAAAGATGGTGCAGGCTGCGATCACTGCTGAAAGAATAATAGTGTCCTTCGATTTCTTCCTCTTGATGGCACCTGTAGCAAGAATGTTAAAACATTTGTGGTGTACTAAGTACTAACACAGACTATAAAGACCATGATCAATGGAAAGTTAAGATGCAGAAATGTCAGTGAATGATACTAAGCACATTAACACAATGCCAGTTCAGAACCTAATGCGGTGACTTGCAAGATAAGAATTGATACAGCATGACAACAAAGCAATGATACATTACCAAGTATGCCTCTTACGATAGGAAACTTTTCACCCAACTGCTTGACTTTTCCTTGGACATCCCCAAACAAGGCCCTCTGATTTGAAAGGGCTACCCTTGTGCTCTGTGCTTGGCCGATTACCTCATCAATCTGGAATGGAGTGATAGCTGTAAGTCTGTAACATAATATCCCATACAGGATGAGTTTTTTTTGGAGATTGTTGTGGTAGACAAGTTAAAATCCTCACTAACGCATACTAATGATGCTCGAAGAAAGAAATACCATTTCCTCCAGTTTTCCACTCAGACAACCTCACATTATTCTAGATGTTTTTTCCTTTTCAGAACTTATCAAATGGCTGAATTATGTACCAAAATATTTGATGATCTGACACTCAAAACAAGTGTTTTGATTATTTGACACATGAGATCATTTAAGTTTATGACAGTGTGCCAGGATAGTAAATAACTGAAACCAGTTGTTTTGAGTGTCAAATTATCAAATCTCCCTTATGTAGCAGACTAGCAGTGGGAGATTAGATATACCATCCTCAAAATTTTGCACTGTATATACATCAAATGCCACTGACAGATATATAGGCATGGGCATGAGTCCATGGGATGACAGAAGCCCAGACAATGATAGTGGCGGAGACAAGCCTGCCCCAAGCTTGTCTCCTTAATCCCTCTTAAGATTTAATTAAAATTATGAAAATTTTGATGTTTCAATGTAAATTGTATTGTTGAGCCTTAGATTTGATGAAATTGTGGCTCCACCCTGAATGATATATTCTTCTAGGCAATGAACATGTCGCTCAAACCAGGTAACCATTTGATCAGTGCAACCTTATCTAGCTTAAGCAATACCTGGTTAATGCTGCCATGAATCGAAGCCCTCTCCCTGAGCAAATGCACTCTTGGCGACATGCCGCCGGTAGCCTAGATAGAGTAGCAGTGATCAGGCGGGTACACAACACCGTAGCACATTACAAAATTTTGGAAGTTGAAGGTTTGTGGCGGCAAGAACCTTAGACTCAGTAATGTCGTCTCGCACGGAGCTGAGGAGATCGGCGTGCTCCCTCATGGAGCTCAGGTTCCCCCTCGTCCTCCTAAACTCCTGTCGCGATCAGTCAAGCAGCTGATTAGTTCGTGGTTTAGCGAAGGGGGGAGAAAGGAATGTGTTAGGGTTAGAGGGAGAGCAGGGCGGGGTGGCTGGGACCTGCGCGAACTCGTGCAGTATGTCGCGGTGGCGCGCGAGCTTCTGGGAGACGGAGGTGGCGGGGGCGGTGGAGGCGGCGCAGCGGCTCATGGCGTCGTTGACGTCCTGCAGCTTGTCGAGCAGCGACTGGATCTCGAACTCCATGGACTTCCAGGAGGAGCGCTCGCTCGGGGAGGCTGCGGCGGCGGCCGGGGCGGGGGACGCGGAGGAGGAGCGCGAGGCGAGGCGCGCGTAGGAGGAGAGCTTGACGTCCAGGTCGCCCTCCAGCTTGCGCGCCTCCCGCCGCAGCTCCTCCCACCCGGACTCCTGCAGCTCCAGCGCCGCATCCGCCGCCGCGTCCGCCGACGACGACATCATCACCGCCGCTGCCGACTACTCCGATCCAGCCCGATTCGGCGAGGGGATCCTTGCTGCTCCCGCTCCCGCTCCCGCCTCGCGATCTGAAGAAGCGAAATGTGAAGTAGGAATTGGGACACACTTTGCTACAGTAAACCTTGTATTTTTATTATCTCATGTGTATATGTATAGATAATATGTTATTTGTTATATTATGACTTTGAGAAATATTTCACTAAGATTCAGAATAACTTTATCTGAGAAAGATCTTTATCTGAGAAAAATCGAACATATCCTACTTCTATTTGTGCACATTATGTAGCTACGCAAGCGACAAGGCGTAACGACGTGTTCAAGCTGAGCGACGGAGCCCTATGGTAGAGTGGAGCAGCGATCGAGGCGGGGAGCATAGCCTCGCTGAGCGTCATCTCTTTCTCACTGATAGCTCTCTATTGACAGCAGCGATAGATGATATCGGAGAGGAGCATAAAAAGATAGATATAAAGGAGAGAAAGAGAAACACATAATATTTCAGTCTCATTTCAAATAATATCAAAAGGATGTAACTATTTCATCTAAAAATATTTATATCTTACTCTAGCTTTAACCAAGGGAACGAGCTATGGGAGTGTTGGACACAACGGATTCTGAGTCGATATCCGTTAATATTCATCAGAGGGAAAGTATCGAAACGATCCTTGGAGAAAAACCTTGTATCAATATCCGGTCCTTGCACGTCCCTATAAAATTCTCCCCGCACGCGCCGCCTCCGATCCCCCACGGCGCGATTCCCCACGCGGCGGCGCCGCCTCCGCCTCCCATCGCGCCCGGCCTCCGCCTCCTTGAGGCTCCGATCGCCCCGCCCGACGATCCCCGAGAGAGAGAGAGGAGGGCGGGGGATTGATCGTCAGCGGGGATGCCGTGCTGCAGCACCGTGCTGAGCGCGGCGGCCGCCGCCGCCGCGAGCCGCACACCGCCATGGCTGCACCGCCTCCACGCAAAAGGGGGCCTCTCTTTCCCCCCCGACCTCCAGATCGACGACCTACTCTACGGCCAACGCCGGAGCTTTCCGCCGCTGCCGCCGGTGGCGCGGCCTTCCTCCTCCACCCCCAAGGAGCCTCCGCCGCCTCCCAAGGCTAAGCAGCCCAAGCTCAAGCAGCAGCAACCACCTCAAGGTAACATTCTATCCCTACCAAACCCTACCAGCAGCAACCCCCCACCTCCACAGCTACAGCTCTCCACCGTTATCGCCGATCTCTTCGTCACCCCGTCCTCCGCTCCGCCGGCCTACCCGCCCATCAAAGCCTTCCGCAAGCAGAATCACCCCCGTTCTAGACCCGACACGTCCTCTCGCCCCAGAAAGGAGAAGAAGGACAAGGCTAAGGCCAAGGCCAAGAAGCGCCGCCGCGCCGAGCGCGCCGCGGAAGCCGACGGAGAGAGGTGCACCAGGACCGAGGTTACCGTCATCGACACCAGCACCGACGGGTGGAAGACCGCCAAGCTGCTCCTCCGCAGAGGCTCTGTCTGGAAGGTCCGCGACAAGGAGGCCTCGGAGGTCTCTGAACTCGTGGATCCCACCAAGGTCAAGAGGAGAGCCGGTTTGGTCTCAAAGATCCAGAGGGACAGGGAGAAGGAGAAGGAGAAGCAGAAGGAGAAGGAATCGACCTCAACAGTGAGTACTATTCATGCATTGTAGTTTCTCTTTTCTACTGCTTAATCTGCCTGTCCTTGGATCACGGAAGTTCACAAATAGCATTTTGATTGGTTTTCCTGTAGAAAGTCTGATTTTTTATACAAAATGTACCATACCACGCCTCTAGTGACAATGAGCTAAGCGGTATTAAGATCATATGTTTTGTTTAGGTTCGAAAAATTTATTTTGTTTTGCATGTATTCAGCAGTAGCTGCTGATTGACTCCTTGAACTGTGATTGGATGTTCAAGGCAGAGAAAATGGTGAATTCAGTCTATGCGAACTGTCGTTGGATGTTCTGTCTCAATTGTGTGTGTTTATGTTGGCGTCCATGTTGTTGCGCACATTTAAGCCTTCACAAATGCATAAAAATGTCCGTGTAGATAGAAACATATTCCTACGATAAATTGATTGTTTTGTTATGTGCTATGTGGTGTGTTAATGTTATTGCCCCACTTCAGCAGCCATACATGTGTCGTCAAATGTTTTTGGTGTTGGGAATACGAAAGCAATGCATGAGTGTCTGCTGAGGAAGCCAGAAGGGGAAGGCGAGTTCGAGTTTAGGTGACCTGAAAGCATGATTATTTGCTGTTTGTGATCTTGGAATTATGAACTATTCATTAATTGAATGGATTCTCTATGCAAAAATAGGTGAACTTGCATTACAAAGTCTAGAATAGCTTCTCTTGTTAGTAAGTTAGTTCAACCTGATCTTTTGTTTTTAGAATGAGCATGTACATGAAGCACAGATCCAACTTCTATGGTCTAGTTTGATCTTGTTTGCGTCAAGTGCACTGTCTGGTAGTGTACGAGAAAGAATTTCACGATATGAAGATGAGAGAGCTTCCTTCTTTTACAGAGTATAACTTTTAGCCCAATTTCTGAAGAATGGCTGAGTAGTACTGAACTGTCACTTGTTAGAGGCAAAATTCGAGATTTTAGATGATATTGCTGTCAGGGCTCTGGATTGATGTTGTCTCTCATAAACTTAGATTCGTTGTATGATCATAAGTGTCTGAAGTAGCTTTTAAACATGAAATCCAGAGTTAGCAATCGCATCTTTTCTTTGATTTCTTGTTTGTAGTCTTGGAAATGTCTGGGACAGGATTTGTGCCATTTTTGGAAGAAGAGCAGGTTTGTTGAGCTGCAAGTTATTTTGCCGTTTTGCATTGGAGATAGCAAAACTAGGCACTCCTGCCTTTAGTTTTATAGCAGTAGTCACATGTGGAATAAAAAGACGAGGAGTGGGGAGCTGCCATGTGCACACTTTCAAGCATTCATACTAGTAGTGCATTTGCATGTATTCCTATTTTCACATGAGATTACCTGAATCCAATAGTATAACATATCAGGGAAAACAGAAATATCAACTATTATTGAGTGTTTGTTGATGTGATGGATACACTCATACACCATAGAACTGTTAATTTATATGTGTTTATCAGTACCCTAACATGTTCACTCTAAGTCTGTTCAGTTTTTTTAAAATATTTTTTATTTCAAGGAAATTTGGTTTTCTGTTCGGTTGCCAGACGTAAAAAACCGAACAATTTAGAATTTCTAATGTTCATGTCTTGATAAATTGATATATTGAATTGTGATGTAATTTTAATTTTATCTAAAAACCGAAGAAGTTTAGAATTTTTAATGTTCATGTCTTGATAAGCATAGTTGTTATAGCATCGATATATCACTGTGGCGCTAATCTGCAATTCGCCACAGTGACGCCACGTCGCCATGGCGTGGGTAGTCTGTGGCGGTCGCCACAGGAGTGTGGTGTGCCGTGGCGCCCACCACCGCTATGGCGCCCATCATACGAGAGGGGGAGGGGGTAAAAAAACTTACCTGTTCGGTCTGCTTACTCTCGTTCGCTCTATTGGCATTGCCAAAACCCTAGCCGCCGCACTTCTTCTCTTCTAGCCAACCAAATGATGATTTAAAAGAGTGTTCATAGCATATTTGGTTAAAACCGAACCAAATTATTTCGTTTTTACTATTTTTTACCTTTCTATTTTCTGAAAACCGAATTTGTTGGAAACCGAAAAAACCTATTGCCCATCCCTATCACTGTTAAACTTTGCTAATTTGGTAACTCAGTTTGATAAAGAAAGTTTATCACCACTTGGCCAGTTAAAAAAAACCTTGACTGGTGGGTTTAAGATGGCCCACAACATTCAACTAAGTCGAGAAAAATCCCTCTAAATGTGGCGCATGACCGGGCACACTCAACCTCACGTGGGGAGCATACTTCTAACACCGTCTACGAGGAAGGATTTTTTTTGTGCGAGACCTGGGTTCGAGCCCGGACAGGCAGCCTCACTGCTTGGAGGCACCACCACTGCACTACAAGCACATTTGCCAGTTAGCCAGTTTAATGCTTGATACTTGTTTGTATTAGCTATATGCTTTTAATATGCATCAATCATTATCTGTTTAGACGCATGCCAATTCTGTACTCTAATCAGTATTTATTTATAAATTCTCATGTGATATAACACATGCTACTGTTGAGGGACATGGCTCTCATCACCTAGAAGCTGCTATTGTTTACGATTATAATTGTTGTGTCTGTTACCTTGCATGTGTGTGTTAAGGTTGTCTTGTCATATATTGCTGGTTTATTCTCATTGAATACTGTTGAACAGTATAATTACTGCATCAAATTTTATAGGGCTTTGATGAATGCATGGATTTGGTCTTGTATGACGCTGAGGAGATCAACATAAAGAAAGACACTAGCAAATCTCTGGGTAAGGAAACGCTGCACGCCTGCACTATGCTATTATTGTTTGTTGTTCACAGAATTTTATGAAAACTTCATAACTTAATTCTTCTCAGGCTGGATCGTCTTAAAAGGAGACAACTATACATTACCGATGAACATGTAAGTGAAAAGCAAACTAGGTTCTTCCATAAATTCTCTTAGTTTTAGCCTTTTGGCTTGCATTTATCTATTTGCTCCCCCTGTTTGCTTTTCAGGGGAAAGTAACATCTCGCTGTGCCCTCCATTGCAAGGACTTCTAGTTACCTATATATCCCGACCTGACGTGCAAATGCGAGGCTTCAGTAGAGTTATCTTTGTTAGTTCATCTAAATTGATTTTAATGTACAGTATCCAGCCAGAGGTGATGGATTCTGTGAATTTTGGTTATTGCGTCTGGTCTGGTTTGGCTCTATAATTGAGCAAGGTATCGATGTTCTGTTACAACCCTTTCATTGGCATGCACATGTTGATGTTGGCCAATATTTCTCTCTTTTTGGGGATTGATGTGAAGTTTTAGGGCTCTTCTAAAGAAACACAGGGTGGTAGAAGTTTTCTTCAGAACCTTGATTCAATGCCTGACTTCAGGCTTAGCATAATTTGCTTCATTTTCATAAATGTGCTGAACAACAGTATGAAGTTACATGAATGCACTGTAAATACAATCAACCATTCATAATGGTCCTGAAGAGTATCAGATGTGCTGTGCAGTTTGGCAGGCCATATCCTGGTTTGTGATATGATCTGTATGGACAACAAAATTATGAGATGAAGTGTGTGTATTTGTCGCATGGCTTCACAGTGCAGTAACATATATGGCCCCCAGATTTGCTGTTGAGATCAAGTTGACTTGGCTTTGCCCTTCATCTGGACTGCAGTGGCTCCCATGATGGCAGCCAGCGTGCACAGCGGCACGAACAGGACGTTGGGAACCATATCCAGCCTGAACTTCTTCACTGGCGCGATGCTCTCGCCGGTCTTCTTGACGATGATGGCCGCCACCGGGGCGGCGAGGCCGGCCATGATGAAGAGGCTGTCGTCAACCGTGGCTTCCTTGACGTTCACATGAAGGTATTTCATAAGCACTTCCTTTTTCTTGTCATGGTTCTCCTTCAGTGGTTCCCACGTCTCATCATAAAATTTCTGCATTGTTATGCATTGTCACGTTTACTTTGCTTTGGACTATATTTCTGTAATTTATGACAGTTCAATGCGACTTCCGCTTACTGGGAATTGTTTACACAAAATTACATCCCAGGGAAGACAACTGAGTGATAGGGTTACCTTAATTTGGTCAAGTGCTGGAGTATCGAAATCTTGACCAGGCAGCACAGTGTTGAAATATCTGCAGTAATTTGAGAAGATGAGATAAACACAACTGAACAGACAATAAGATTATGCAGGCAATAAAAACTGGACAAGGAAGACACTAACTTGCAGAATTCAACGAAGACAAGATGAAACTCTGGAAAGCTGTCGGTTCTGCTGTTCTTAAAATGCCGATCGTACACGTGCCCGGAAGTTATGGTGTCAATTTGTGGCAAGCCTGAAAAGAATGATGGCACAAACTAACAATTCAGAGCATGAAATGGAAATAAAGGCAAGAAACTGGTAAGTAACAGACCTCCAGAATTTCCTAACGTGAGCAGTATTACACATTCAGTGAGCACATAACAATATTGGGGAGAATATACGAGTGGCACTTGTTTATCTCAAGAGATAAACACAAAGAAGGAACTGAAAAAAATGAAAGTACTTGCCAAATATGTTGAAGACGCTAAATGAAAGACCCATGATTGGTCCAACACAAAGGGCAAATACAGTGTTCGCTTTACAAGATTTGAGGGAACCAGTGTTTATATAGTTCATGAGAAGAAAATGAATGCAAGCTTGGAATGCATTCCTTTCTTTCCTTTTTATCTTACCAGTGCTGTCTCTGCGGTCTGCCCATCCTCTTTGATTCCTTCCCTGGAGGTGAAGTTAGAGCTGGCTTTGCATTGGAGATGCAGGAATCATTTGAGCAAAAAGGGACCAACTTGGCCTCTGCTTGGGTTTCTGTAATGAGGACCAAGCCTTTAACTTTACCTTCTACTGAATATTATGTGCATTTGTTTTCCAGGTTAGTCAAAATCTGGTCATGGTAAAAGGTCTAGAAGGTGACATAACATTTTTCGAAAACCTGAACGAGTGGTTTTAGAACTTCAGAGCTACATGTTATGGTACAGTAATTCTATAGTGGTTCTACAATCACTTTTAGCATAATAAGGAGACATGGAGGTAACAGGTGACGCTAGGTTTTTGAAGATTACTAGTTAATGTTCCAAATAAAGTACCCATTACTGGATTCTGAAATTAAATAGTTTCTCAGACTGCATAAAATAGAATGTATCAAATAATAGCCCTTCAACAAATCACGCAATCTGATAGTATATTTTTACTGCTCTTGTCTAGGCAATGAATCACAGTTCTAATGCATATTAAATTTTTTTTTTTTTGCTGGAATGACAACTAGCAGCTGTTCAGATTTCTGACACGAAACTCAGTTCTAATTTAGCAGATCATGATCTCAATAACAAAGGCCTAACTTTGATAGTTGCAGGTATGACATACAGGAAAAACACAATGAAAGATTAAAAAGAAAGCATCAATACCATGAGAAGTCCAGGAAGTTTTTAAAGTCAGGTCAGGAACTATGCTCAACCCAAGTAAATCCAACATCCTTTTCCAGCCCATTTTCCTTCATCACTTCCCGCAGCTGGTCGATCTCCTCCCACAAGCCAGCCCTTGCATACAGATTCGACAGCTCAACATAAATCCCGACATTGCCAGGATCCAATTCGATTGCCTTGTGAGCTGCCATCCTCCCGACCTCAACATTGCCTAGATCACGGCAGGCACTGAGCAGAGCACCCCATGTGGCGACGCCAAATTCACCTCCACAGCCTTCCCTGGTGACAATCTCCCATGCCTTGGTCACCTTCCCTGCCCGGCACAGCATGTTGACCACACAATTGTAGTGCTCTGGTGTGGGATTCAGCCCATGATCTTCATGTATAGACTCAAAATAGTGGAGCCCCTTGACCACCTCCCCAGCATGTTGGCAAGCTGAGAGCACAGCCAGAATAGCCAGTTCGTCAGGCCGGACTCCGAAAGCCACCATCTGATCATATGTCTGGATAACCTCTTTGCACTGGCCATGCCTCCCATATGCGTTCAGCAGCGCTGTCCACAACACAATGTCGCGGCCAACGGCATTCACCTGTTGCGCGAGGCCGAATACTTGCTTCGCATGGCTAACAAGTCCGCACTTGGCATACATGTCCACAAGTGCACTGGTCAAGAACACGTCCAATTCCACAGCTCTCACCCTTCTGATGGCTTGTCCATGCGCCTGGCTGCCGGAATCAGCATCAGCCAAGTCTCCACAAGCTCTCACCACGGCCGTCATTGTGTAGCCATCCACCTGCAGCCCGAGCTCCCAGAATTTGCTTGCAAACTCCAGGACCGGCACCCACTTACCTGCATTCACGTACCCAGCGAGAACAGCGTTCCCAAAGACGACGTTCCTGACAGGACTTTCGTCGAACAGCTTGCGGGCGTCCAAGAACCTGCCGGACCCGCCGTAGGACGCGGCCAGCGCGCAGGACACGAAGACGCTGCCGAGCCAGCCGGACCTGGTAGCGAGGGTGTGGAGGGGCTCCGCTTCCGTAGCGGAGGCGTGGTGGAGCGCGGAGCAGAGGGCGTAGGAGTCGAGTGCCCCGGCGGCGTCGGGGAAGCGGTGCGCGAGCGCGAGGGCGGGCAGGACAGCGGAGCGCAGGCGGCGGTGAGGCGAGGAGGCAGCGGCGGCGAGGAGTGAGTTGAAGGAGAGGCGGGGAGGGAGGCAGGAAGGGGAGGATTTGAGCAGCGCGGCGTGGATAATGGCGGCGGGATTTGGCGCCAACGGAGGCCGCCGCCGCGGCATTCAAGCATGCGCCCACAATCACCGGAGTGGTGTGATGATCGATTTATACGGATTCTTCTCTCACCTTCGGCCTCATACGCCGCCGCACCTGAATATACATAGAGACTCGTGGGATTTAAGTATAGTAGTAGATTTAGACGTTTGGATGTTCGTATGAACGAATTCAATATGTATCAACGGATTTAAAAAAATGGTCTCAATCTGTATCCACGAATACGCTCAAATCGACCTTTACTTGCATCTAGAATGACAGGATTCAATAGCGCGAAACCCACTCGTCAATCATACTAAAATCAATTTGCATTCGCTTATACAGCTTCAGATTCAGCATACCAAATAGAAATCAATATATCTATATCCGCTTGTACGGTCTCAGATACAACTAATTAAACACTCTTCTTTTTTAAAATAAGACTTCGCTCATCTAGCTTCCTCTCATCCAGATATACGATCCCACCTTCTAAAGGCAACCAAATACATCCTGAATTACAAATGCAGCGAGCAGAAGCAATATTGTTGCAAAGGAGAAACTGAGTTGCTCAAAGCTTCGAACATGTATAATATAGCGGAGATAAACAGACCTGTAAATTTCCAGCCATTTCTCAAGATCATGAGATGGAAGTTCTTGCAGTCTCAGACAAGTTTATTGCGATCAATACGTGCAATCAAATCATACATACAGAACTCTGTACAAGAGAATGGGAGACTCGACAACCATTTAAGCCTGTAAACAATTTTTTGTAAAAAAATATGTACGTGCTACGTTGAAACTTGTCTCCATGCTGCACACGGAACCTGGATGCTGCAAAACTCAAGACACCCTCACATCACATGGCAAGCAGACAGTCGCAGAACAAAAAAATTACAGGACTAGTGTGCTTATATCCCTAGGTGCAACTTGGTCCTTGCTAATGTCTCCTCTGTAGCTCACAAAGCTTGAGGGTTTGGAGGTCCTCTTGGACTGGGAAGGTTGCTCATGCTGGCTGTTCGCAGAAGCTTCCGGAATTCGGACAAGCTTATTCTCCCGTCTTTGTCGATGTCGGCCTCCTCTAGCAATGGCTCAATAGAACCCTTCAGGCCAGTGTGCTGCACCTTGAAAGAAAACCTCAATTAGAAATTTAGAATACTAGTTTTGTTTCTGTGGTTCAATTGTTGATACTTGTATAGGCGTTTGTCCCACAACAAACCTTTAGTCACAAAATTAACCTCAAATCTAAGTGCTGAAATAACACTCTAACAAACTGGTCTTCTCTCTCTCTTTTTTAATAAAGCTCTTCGAATTATCAAACGAACACCTCATAAATAGTACTCCCTCTGATTCCTATATATAAGTCATTTTAGCCTTCTCAACTCATTCCTAAATATAAATCATTTTATAACTTCCAATCGCGTTTTCATATTTTCTTCCATGTTTGCTTTATCAAATAAATGTTACCCTCTCACAAATAAACAAATCATATTTTCCAAAGCAGAATAAATAAGGGACAACAAAATCATTTGAGTTGATTTGTTGATTGTTGTGCTGTTATGTAAATGTGGAAATCAGAGGGAGTAATGTGGAGCATTGACTCAAAGATGTGGCAATCTGGGTGTTTTTCCTTGGTGGTAAAAATATTAACTTTTATGTGGACAAATTTGCTTAATTCACTAAATACAAGGAAGCTACACTGCACCATCTCATCTATCAAGTCATTTGACTATTCACGAAAAAATGGTAACAGAACATCATGTATAACTTGTGTGGATTGATAAACCAACATGAACACAAAATAGGAATTGAAACTTACCATTCTAAGTTCATCTGGAGTGATATATCCATCGCCATCCAGGTCAAATTTGCTGAAAGCAGCTTGGCACCGTAGGCCCCACCTTTCATTGTCAAGCTCAGCCATCTGATGTATATGGAGAGTTGCTGCTACAAACTCCTCAAAGTCCACAAGACCATCAGTGTTACTGTCGATCTACATAGAATAATATCAAAGTTGAAGTACTGTTCTCTGATAGATGCTGAGTTAGTTGCTCTGAAAACAAGGGGGAAAGAAATCAAGAAGTCCCAGTGCTTACTGCTTGAATAATCTCAAGAACACGGGGGCCCTTCAATCTCCAAGGAAGATCCTTTGCAAGGGCCTATTGAAGCACACAGAGTCATTCAGAAACTCAAATTATGTTCGGAAGTATATTTTCATTAAGAAAATCCAATAATAACTTACATGCCGCATTTCCTCGATACTAATTGATCCACTTTTATCGACATCAATTGCATCGAACTGGTCCTTCAGATCTGCTAGTTCTTCCTCCTTCAGTGTACTTGCTAATGCCTGAACATGAAAGGAAGCAACATCATAAGGAACATAATGAGAAAATGATATGTAAGATTAGTGGTGCACAAAAATTACCCTCAGTGCAAATTGCTTAAAACGGCTGTACTTGACAAATTGGCGCATGTTGGACAACACAGATATATCAACAGGGATCTCAGATGCGCTTCCTCCTTCTCTTACCCAAGGATGTGCTAAACATATAAAAGCATAAATAGGATCAGTAAGGATGAAAGAAGATGAAAATTCACTACTATTGTTTTATAACATAATTCTAAACAAAAAAATAGTTCTACTGCCAAATGAGTAGGCGTTAGGATGTCCATTACAAAAAATAATATTTCCTTTTCTAATTATAAAGTCAACACTATAGGACTAGAGGTTGACACCATGTAAGCTACTAAGCTTTCCACCTTTTCCGGATCAAATAATCTATACTACTTTAAAAGTAGCTAGTGGTGATGGCAGTGAATCTGCCACCACCACAATCATTCTCATTAACACGTGGGTCCTCATTATCATTGACACGTGGTGGTATGATCTTCTTTTAATGTTGTAAATTTTTTTCTGTTGCAACACACGGACACTCAATTAGTCACCCAAAAGATGACTAGACCAGGAAAAAGGTACAACAGCAAGTCCCATACGCCTTGCCCATTAAAACAATAGAAACTACAGCTTGCATGCATCCTTTTGTTTTACATGACTTGGAATTAATGCAACGTCTGATTGTAAAATTGAGTTTATGTTAAGTGACAGATCACTCCTCTGGCTTTTCAATCGCAGTTGTTCCAGAAGCACACAGCTTGCAAATGTATGCTATATGTACATTTTCTCACTGGATGTATGTGTGTTTTCTCAAATTAAAAAAGCATAGGTAAAATATAGCAATTCTGAGCATCATGACTAGCCTAGGTAAAATATTGAGACTATCTAGGATGTTCAAACTTACAGAGAGCTTGAGCAGCAGTTAATCTTGCCCTTGGGTTCTTCACAAGTAACTTTTTAACAAAATCTTTAGCACTTGAACTTATGCTTGGCCAAGGCCTCTTACGAAAATCAGGCTTATTTCTTAATACCTGGTTATTAGAAGGCAACAGAATGCAGAAGATTACACACACAGCAAGATATGTCTATGCTGATTTAAATGCACAAAGATAACCAGCATAACAACAAAAATGCTGGTTGACCGAAGAGGGAAACCATAGTATCTAACGTCTCTCGTAGGTTGAGTAAAACATCTATTTTCTCTGTATGGTTCTTTTCTAGTTCAAATAATAAAGGAGAAATGTTTTATAACATGGCATATGTTGTCAGAAGACATGCGGCAAGGCAATGTATAATAAGACTGAGATTGTTCTCCTTCTGTGAAATAGACATAATTCAAGAAAATACTCTAGCATATAATGGTCCAAGGAGGATTCTACACTCAGATGGCGCCAGCCATCTAGAATTAAGACAAAGCTATACACTGGCCTGGCGCATTGGTTCCTAAGACCATTGGAACCACAGGTTGCGCCTTCATACAATAGAAGTGGAGGTCTTTTTTTCTACTTACTATTGTGAATTTATGTTCTTATCATGGTTGTACTGTAACAAATGGCTCAATATTACAGGCTGTGCATTACCATGTATAAAGATGGCGTGCTTGTAAAACTGAACAGCTCCATTGCACCAAATAAACTGGCAGCTAGTGCAGATTGAGGACACCCTGACCAAGTAGCTAATTGCCCTATGCCCCTACTGTGTGGAAAACAGTAAAACTATATTTCCAAAAAACTGACACATGGTTAACAGGGCAACACTATCATATAGCTTAGTAAAGAAATACATATAACACTGCCCCTCCATCACGTTAGCACACAACACTAGGTAAAATTTAACTCTCAGTCTCTCCCGAAACAAATTTTACATGGAAGCAAAAGACTTGGAACAGCTGTTCACATACCTCCCTGAATATACCATCTTCCGTTTTATTCCAAAAAGGGCGTCTCCCACAGAGCAAGATGTAAGTTATGACTCCTATGCTCCAAACATCTGACTCAGGGCCAGAACGTCGTTTTAATACTTCTGGTGCGACATAATAGGCACTGCCAACTATATCATGAAACTTCTTCCCTACAATGATGCAATTAAGAAATGAATGAAACAGATAAACTGCAAACTTGTATGTCTCCCTCAAATCAGATGCAACAACTGGAATAACATAGCACTAGCACAAAAGCCCTTGAAACAAGTACCTGGTTTTATGAAGTCCGACAGACCAAAATCCGTTGCCTTTAAAGGTGAGTCCTCTTTAGTTGATTTGAAAAGGAAGTTCTGGGAAGGAAAATAGGTACATTCTTACATGACCTGAGAAGTATGAATATCACCAAAATGTATACTAAGTGCCAAGGCATTGAAAGCATTCAATTTCTACCTCGGGCTTCATATCTCGGTGAACTAGCCCATGTAGGTGACACTCGGCTGCCACTTTGAGCATCTGCCGCACCACCACTGCAGCATCTTTCTCACTATAACGGCTATTTTTTCTGGCAAAAAGGAAGATGCCAGTAAGTAAATAAGCAATGGTCCTTGTAGCTGTAGGAGGACCAAAACGTAAGCAATGCTGACAGAAAAAATATAGTCCAAAATATATCAACCTAATGACACAGGAAGAGATATACAAAACAAGAAACGGAGGATATATCTGATCTTACTTTGCCAAAATTCGATCCAATAGTTCACCACCCTCACATAGTCTGCAAAAATAGAAAATAAGCATGAGTTGGTAGCGTGTGAATATTGAAATCATGCATATTCTTAACATAAATTTCAAAAATAATGGGACGTAGCAAGAGGAAATTGTGAAACATGCTAAGAATTCTGAACATTAATGATATTGCCATAAAGACATACATTAGAGATGCGATTCTGAAAGAACTGGTAAGGTAAAAATGATAGAAAATGCAACTGGCACTCTGGCAATAAAGAAATATTAGGATTTAGGAGAAAAAAAAGTACAGGGCATGCATATAGCAAACAACATGTGCATATCTGGCACTCCAGAAACAAGATATTGAGGTTATTTTTTATATATATAATGGGTATGGGAAAAGGACATTGTAAAATTGGTAGAGGTAGAGCACCAAATCATCAAATGCTTGTGTTAATTCAAACAAGTTATGCTCAAAAAGTGCTTGGTACACCAATATACTTTATATGTTTTATCATGGTTAGTTGACATTGATAAGAGAAGCTAGTACATGGCTACTTACTCCATCACAATATACACATATGAGTTGTCCTCAAAAGCATTGTGGAAGTGAACAATGTTCTCATGGCCTTTAAGTTCTTTAAGAATCTTCACTTCTCTCTTTACGTCCTCCACAGCAGCAGGGCGAACCATCTGTCATAAATATCATAATTCAAATCATCTTCAATCACATATCCTAAAGATAATGCAGAGTAGACATGTAAAAGCATAGCTATACAGAGTATGCATCCACAACTACAAATAGCTGTGTGTATGAACATCAGTTCCAAAACAATCCAAACCATCTTCAATCACATATCCTAAAAACAATGCAGAGTTATACAGGGTATGCATCCAAGACTACAACTAGCTTCGTGTATGAACATCAGTTGCAAAACACAATATCTACAATGCATATGGTGTGTTTGTATGTGCTAAACTGCTAATCTAATTTAAATATATACATATTATATTCAACTAATTATGCAAGCTCATTCATACATAATTGATTATTTCACCCACATCCCAGAAACATCAAGCAGCAAACCCATGGCAAGGGAACAACGTTAAAATTGTGATCCTGTGTGCAACATTATAGAGCCTAGAGCTGCCTGTGCCCAAGGCTGTGCACAATCAAAGAAAATGACCAAACCAGTTGTACCAAAGGTAATTATGTGAAACTAGCATTTGAAGTTTTGAACACAGTCCAGATATTATTTTTTTCATTGGTATAATTTGGAACACGATAGCTGGTCCTCCAGTTGCTTTCATTGAAAAAAAGAGGCCTAATTTTCACACAGGTTACCACTCGGCAGTCAGTACAGTCTTGACAAGGACATCACCAAACCAGATTTCTCTCACTATACATTCTGCCACAGAAAAATTGAGCATACATCTAGTATAACTATGACACTAATTTACTATAGAACTTATCTGAGATTCCACAGTAATTGGTATTTTCTTCCACAAGTTTACATTTTCAGGAAGGCATTAATAAGGAGAAGCTGGAATTTCAACTGGGTCCAAAGTATTTGACGAAACCAACACCGTGTTGATTAGCATATGTATTCCAAGGTCAAGTTGAGTGGGATGAAGAAAATGTTATCCACCAGTACCATAAAGGAATCCATGGACACGTTTTCCATTACCAGTAGGCAATTGGTTGCCTGTCCTAACAGACATTATCAAGAGAAAATAGTAGCTACCCTAAATGAATACCTAAAGGAGGTACCTGTGAAGAATAGAAATCTCTCCATTAAAAAAAATCAGAATTTCAAATGAATTCGGAGACACCGACAAGAACCATGAAAACTAGTGCTCTATGTGAATTATCCTTACATAAAACGAATCAAATTTGGCAGGTTTATTAAGAAAAAGCAGGCACCGAAGAAGAAGCAAGTAATCAACTAAAATTAGTACGACAATGCAGCGCCCTTGCGTGTAGTGCGCAAATAGCCAAACCGAAAGCATCCTTACCGTTTCAAAGAGAATTTCCATTGGCCATTTCAAGGGGTGGGTGAACGAGGTGAGCACCACCTCATTCCTGAAATGTCCCAACTAAACCTAGGGATAAATGATCGACCAAAATATCGCTGAGTAATCAAAAGAACTACTTGAGATCAACGCCCAAAATTCGAAAAAAAAAATGTCTAAATCAACCAACGCGCACTAACTTCATCCGAAATGAAACGCCCAAATTTCCGCCAAACTGCACGAAATTCTCCTGATACGCTTGGAAACCCACCGAAAAGTCATCGATTCTTCATCGAAGGAGACGGGGAGCAAAAGTGCAAAACTACCTAGTAGGCTAGTACCTTGGATTTGTCGATGCGCTTGACGGCGACCGAGTCACCGGAGTGTCGGTCGATGGCGGCGAAGGTGTACCCGAACTGGCCGTGGCCGAGCAGCCTGCCAACCTGGTACCTCCCATCGAAATCCCTCTCATACCCGAACTCCACCCGCGCCGGCGCCTCCTTGCCACCATCGTCAGATCCCTTGGCGACCTTCCCCTTGGGAGGCCGCTGCCGCTGGCGCCCGCCGTCGCCAGAGGTCGGAGTGGTGGAAGAGGAGAAGCAGGCGCCCATGGGTGGTCGGGGGCAGGGTTTGGGTTGGGGAGTTAAGCATACGGGTTGGTTGCGTTTGCGCGTGCGCGTGGGCGTGGGCGCGCTGGCTGGGGTGAGGTATATAGGGTGGGAGACAGCGCGGAGGAGGAGACGGAGGCGGAGGCGGAGGAAGGTGGAGAGGAAGGTGAGCGAGGAAGGGGAAGGGAAGCGAGCGAGCGAGCTGAGCTGATGAGGTGGCGGTCAACTCGTCAAACTGCCTACTGTCAATGCACTCACACTATAACCAATTTACAATATGTTTATATACCCAAATATAATCTCTTATCATACATTTAGAAATATTTTATACTTTTAGTTCTTTAACTTTGTCCAAAAATAATTTATCTATATCTCCTTATCTACCCTTATTTCACATATCAAAAAGTTTTATTCGTTTAATATCTTTTATTCATCACTTCTTAATACTATTTTTTTTATTAATAAGGTGTATTTTAGTTGTATACTCTCCTCACTAATTTATCAATTTTATTTTAAAAGTAAAGTTTTTTAGAACGGAGTGAATAAAGGTCAGTGACAGATCCCTAACCTAATTAAATTCACTTGTTAAAATTCATCCCATCTTCTCCCTCTCTTGCTAACCATGTTGATGGTTTAGTTTTTTCTCTCCTCTTGCTGTTCTATTTAGGTTTTACTTGTTGGTGTGAGGTGAATCTTGGTTTTGACAAGTGAGTTTCCACTTCCCATCCATAGTAGTGTGAAACTCTTGACTTGATAGTTTTGAATATTTTTTTGGCGTGTCATGTTATGTCATTATCGTCCAATTGTATAGTGTTTTTTATGCTCATTGATACAACAACACCTGCTAGACATGATCCACGAAATGAAGATAATGGATAAATATCTCCTACTTTTATTTTATATACACCAATTGTTCTTGAGGATTTGGCCTTGTGTCTATGTCAAGGGGGTTGTTATCGTACTAGTCAACTATGCTAATATATAGCTACCATGGCTATCCTTGATGCAATGTTAGCTAGCTCTAAGTTGGGTTGAATTTTGTGTTATATTATTTAAACTCATTCAAGATGATTAAAAAATACTGCACAAAACCATATGAGTATTGCACAAATATATGATTGATCACATCGTTGCTTGAATGGATGTCTCCATTTAGTATTTTTGGTAGATGAAATGTCGTTGGTTTTACTATGTAATTTTCTAGATAATAGAAAAAAAAAGCAGCCTCTATATCCAAACAGATGTAATGTGCACATCCAAGTTTTATTATACGATTTCTCTTGGTTTCAAGTATATTTTAGTCTATGAATGAATATTGGTGCATGCATGCACTAGAATTTTTAATTGTATTAGCCAATGTGTTGCTAGGCCAGGACCATCATCCCTGGTGTGGTTCCATACCAACAACACTTAATTTTCCTAGGGCTAGGAGGACAGATTACACAGACATTAGTATTGCATTTGTCAGCTTGACAAAGCTAACTTGGTCAATTCTCCACACTGCCATCCAGAGAAGAAACATGAAAGCCATGTTTATTAAAACGACTAACTTGATTTCTTCTGACTCACTGCTACCTCAGTGCTATAATATAATATAAGTATTTTTAGAGTTTTTTAGGAAGATTAAAGAGAGAGAGGGATAAAATTAAATGAGGAATGGTTGTGGTTGGTTGAGATAATAAAATATGTGAATAAATTAAACAAGAGATGATTATGATCCGTTAAGATGAGGAAGTAGTACAGAAGAACTATATTTGCTTGAAATATATATAATATGGGACATGTGAGTATATAACAATCGTGTCAAGATATATTCTAGCTAGCCCTATACGTATTCAGCATCTTTTCGTTGTGGTTATGGCCTAATTTGACTTCCGGGCTTCTGTTCTCTAATTTAATTTTAAGTCTCCGTTCTACAGTTTGGATTCCAGGGTGGAAGGAGTCTTGGTCAAAATAGCTCTCGTTTTCTAGCACCCAGCATTTGTTTGGCGGCATCAGGTTGGAAGAAATAATTAATTAATAAGTTTCTAGCCGGTGATAATTTAAAGAAGTTGATGTTTTTTACTTCTAAATTCAAGTCCGTTTATAGTTTTTTATAACTATTAAGTTTCATATCCTAAAGGTAAAATCTAGACTCTTCAGAAAACTTCAGATTTTAAAAGTAGTTGTAGCTGCCATAAACTCCCTAAACCGGCTCTAACTATAATATAGCTGTGTTATTCACCAATACCTAAACAAATTGTACCTAGATTAATATAGTGTTTTAAACCAATGTATACTGATCAAGTAACCTGAGGAAATACTACCTGCTTGTAGAATACTAGAATGTATGGTGGCACCAAAGTTCTGCAGTCTTGAGTGTATACATGAAGGCTGTGATTGTCGAACATACAACCATCATATCTAGGAATTGTCCCGGACGATGAAAAGTTTTTATATTTGTACAAAAAATTGACTGTTTGATGTAAAATTCCCGGATTCAGAGAACAGTTTGATTGATGCACGTAGCAGGCAAAGAGGGTCAGTCACTCAGCTGAATTCCACTCCACAGCAGTGGCCAGTGACCTGGTAAAAACTCCTATTGACTATACATATACTTCTAAAGTCTAACATGCATATTTCTAATTTAAAAACAGTTTATAAAGAATTGGACAGAATATAAATAGTGACATTGGGGCAAAACATTGCATTGTGGTAGTGCATACCAAGGTGAGATCTTCATCAGTCATGAGTTCATCACCACCTCATTAAAAAAAGGCTTCCTTTTCAGACCGGACCAAGTCAACATAAATCAACAGGTTTCTCTTTCTCATCTTTTCAATTTCTTTTTCATGCCTCCCATTGCTGTCCTCCCTGGAAGGAAAGGACCCTCACATTCTCCTCCTCATTTGTTCTCTAGTTGCCTCGTGCCTAAGGATGCGTTTCTTTCAGATTTTTCTAACTTCTCGTCCGAAAATCTAACAGCTGAATTGTCGTGGTTGTTGGGCTAGGGTTTTAGGCGAGGGCCTAGCCCAGCCGTGGGAACAGTACTCGTGTGGTACCGTAGCGTGAGCAGTACCAGCCGGATACTGTAGCGCGAATTACCGTAAGAGTTTATATTTAGGAATAATATCTCTAGGATTAGATCTTCAAGAGTTCTGTTTAGATTATATTGTTATCTTTAGAGATTATGTCAAAAAGAGTCCTAGTAGGATTAGTTTATGTCAAGAAGAGTCTTAGTATAATTAGCTATATGGATGTAATATAAATATACCTTCAGGCTGAACATAGTAAAGCGTTAAAGATTAGATTAAAACAGGTCGGGTTGGAATCCTACCTCGCCTGCGCGGAGACCACCGCGCCGACGAGGCTAGGGGTCAATTCTGGCTCTGTCTTCCAGAAAATATCGCTGCACGTGACAGAATTAAACGGTTCAACTCAGTAAACTAGATTCATAAAAAGTATCTGATTTTCAAAATATGAAATGAATATCGCTTCGTTTGTTTGTTGATAGCTTTTACACGAAGCACACACAAGTCAATCTCAGTCGGTCAGAGATGAGTCAATCAGGCAGCAGGCAGATCAGATGAATATATCAAACCTGCGAAGCTTCTCATCACTGCTCGGCTCGCTGCTGTCTCCTTCACTGGAATTAATTCCCTCTCGTTGCTGCTCAGCTACAGCCCAACTCCGCGTGGAGAAAACGAAGCCGATCGATCGATCGAGCGGGCGGAGGCCTTGACGCTTTCAGAAATCGCCAAGAAAATCCACACCGATGTCGTCATGCTGGTGGACGGCAAATAGCTGCAAGCAAGTAGCAGCACAGCTTGTGTTCTTCCTCGACCTGTCATCTTCTGGTGGAAGTGGAACTGGAGAGAAAATTGTACCCTGTAAAACTTGTCGATTGATAATGCTTTTGTGTATACCTGCACTTAGTTGCATGTAATGAGGCCAATTCACGATTTCAGATCGGTGTCACTATAAACTTATCAACTAGTAATTATATTTTTAGTAGAATATTAAGGTCATTAGATACATCAGATAGTAATTATCAATACTAAATAAAATAAGGAAGAATGGTAAGTGTAGGGTAATATTTAGGTCAAACGATGATATAGAGTTGTCTGATAACTACGCGTTGTTTCTTGTGTGGGGTTTCAGGTGTAGTTTTCTTTTCAAAGAAAGGTTGTTTTAATATCAGTGGTGGTTTATTAGAATTGACTGAGTATAGTGTACAAGAGAAGCAGAGGACCAAGAAAAAGGCACTGCATTTCGTTTTCATAAAACTTTGAATTTAATTGTTAGAATATAAATTGAATTATTCTGACTTTCCTTGTGGGCTTAAATTCTTGATTTGAATTAGTTTATGCATGCATATTAAGCTCTATCAGAATTCAGAAGTCTGGATTTCAAATTTTAACTAACGTAGAATTAAACAAAAATTATAGCTTATTTCTATTCAGACTTCATAAACCTCGCATGAGTGTAAGTGATAGAGTATAAAGTAAATTGTTTGTTTTTATTATTAATTTAAGTTTTTTGGTTGAATTGATCACTACATATAAATTATTAAAGGTTTATTCATGTATACACGGAATTTCATGTGACATTATTAAAATTTTCCACCAAGCTGACTGAATTCGTTATTTCTGTAAATTTCGTATGAAAATTCTGGGCATAAATACGAGTAGAACTTCTCGTTTTTGCATTTCGTGCGTCATTGTTGGCTCTCCCTAATTGTAGGCATGCATGCATGGATCCTCGTCTTCCTGCTCGCCTCTTGCATTGCTCCTCCGGCCAAGATCCATGCGTGCACGCATGCAGCATAGCTGCTGCATCCTGTTTGATCGATCTTGATGCGTTCTTGATCTCGAGTCTTCGCCGGCACGGCCGCCGGAGGAGGAGGAGGAAACTGAAGAGCATGAGTCAGGTGCGGCGCGGCGGAGCTCACCGATGGTCTCCTTGAAGCTGCGAGCCATCCTGTTCCCCTTCCAGATGGAGCCGCGCCGCGAGATGCTGCTGCAAGAGCTTGGGGTACGTAGTACGATGCCGTCGATGGCGCCGCCGCGCGACCAGCTCAGGAATCTCAAGGAGTTGTCGGTGGCTGCAGGCGATGTGGGACGAGATCGGCGAAGGGGAGGAGGAGAGGCGAGAGACGCTGCACGCGCTGGAGGAGGACTGCATCAACGTGTACAGGGTCAAGGTGGCGCAGGTGAGGCAGTACAGGGCGCAGCTGCAGCGGGAGATCGCCGACTCGGCGGCCGAGGTCGCCGCCATCTGCGCCGCCATCGGCGAGCCGCCGGCCTCCGTGCAGACGGCGTGCTCCTCCTCGCCGGTACGCAACCCACGCATGCATCTCTCCTTTTCTTGATCTGAATATCCGATACGGCCGGCCTGCGGAATTTCAGAGCACGGGGAACCTGAAGGAGGAGCTCGGCTCGATCTTGCCGGAGCTGGAGGAGATGAGGAGGAGGAGGGAGCAGAGGCGGCGGCAATTCTTGGAGGTGACAGATTTGATCAACAGGATGCAGCAGGAGATGAAGCCGGGCGAGCTGCACCATCTAAGCATGGACAACTCTGACCTCACCCTGCGACGGCTCGACGAGCTCAGAGCGTGTCAGCGTCATCTGCAGCAGGAGAAGGTTCAGATAAATTTTGCTTTTTTCGAGTGTGAAGAAAAATATTTTTCAGATAAATTTTGCATGAAACAAACGAAGAATCGGCTAATCGCCACCTTGTTGTTATTTACCAGCTCGATTCTTGTCTTGGCAGGAAAATCGGGTCAAGAAGATCGCAGAGCTCATGGGTTGTCTGCATTCGTCGTCCTCGGTTCTTGGCATGGATTTCAGAGAGACCACCACCCTTCATCACGGCGACGACATCAGCGACGGCGCGATTGCAATACTGGTTTCCGAGATCGAGAGGCTGATGGAGATCAAACGGAACAGGATGCAGAAAGTGAGCTAGCTTAAGATTCATGGAGTGATTAATTTATTTAATTACTCAGAGTGATCAGTGATGTCCTCGCTGTAACTTACTAGCGACTAAGCTATGGCGTTTGGCAGCTGCAAGACCTTGTGGCCGCCATGCTTGAGCTGTGGAACCTGATGGACACGCCGTCGGAGGAGCAGAAGAGGTTCCAGAGCGTGGCCTGCAACATCGCCGCGTCCGAGGACGAGATCACTGAGCCGGACGCTCTCTCCATGGCCTTCATCAACAATGTGGGCGCTCGTGATCATCAGCTCGATCATCTCACGTTGAGAATTGTACCCATAATCTTGGGAGCTGTGAGCTTTGCTGCTGCTGAGCATGGAGGTGTGTTGCGGTGCATGCAGGTGGAAGCAGAAGTGGCGAGGCTGGAGAGCCTGAAGGAGTGCAGGATGAAGGACCTTGTCCTCAAGAAGTACGGCGAGCTCAAGGAGATACGCCGGCGAGCGCATATACCCCTGGAGGACGAAGGCCACGCGATGATGATGTTCGACGCCATTGACAGCGGTAAGAACTGGGCAAGAGATTTGAAGATCTGTCTTCTAGGTTCTAGCTGTCACGGTAAATAAGACATAAGTATGTTTTTAGTCTCACATTGAGTATTGATGATAAATAAATATAATTTATAAGACAACACAATCTTTATTCATCGGACTAGTCTTACTGAAACCTAAATTATATCTCTAATTAGATCTATGGGTGAGGAGACTTAGTTCGACTTGAATAAGTCGACTTGTTAGTGTAGCATGTCGGTCAAAAAAGCTACGAAGAATCTTTAGATAGTATCACATGAGTAACCCCAAATCGATCTAGACGAGCCGACCTATGATGTAACGGGTCGAACTCATACACATGTAAACCAGTTAAATTTGCAGAGCATTTTGTAATGCAAGATTGTGCTGCATCTGTGGGCTTGGAAAAATGAGGCAGATGCAAACTGAATCTGTCTAGCTGTTGCACTGTTCAGAGCATGTATGACACACTGTTTTGCAGATGCCGAACGGTCTGTAATCCTGGAGCGGCTAGAACTGCAGATCTCAGAGGCCAAAGATGAGGAGTTCAGCAGGAGGGATGTTCTTGAGAGGATGGAGAAATGGCAGGCTGCACTGGAGGAGGAATCTTGGCTGGAGGAGTACAACAGGGTGATGATACTTCTGATAATATCTCCCATATTAATTCTTAAAGGATATTCTCTCGTTTCATATTATAAGTCATTTGATCTTTTTAAAATTTTAAATTCAAATTTCTCTAACTTTGACTAAGTTTTTTAAATAAAAATATATCATTATCTATAATATATAATAAATACACTATTAAGATATTTTATGGTCGGTTTAGTAAAACTAATTTAATCTTGTAGTTGTTGGTATATTTTAATATAAAACCAGTTAAAGTTTAAGAATTTTAACTTATAAGAAATCAAACAACTTATAATGTAACGGACGGAGCACCAAATATATGTTCTGTAGATGTGATTTGGTTTTTTTCAGAATGAGAACAGATACAATGTGGGCAAAGGGACACATCTTGTGCTGAAGCGCGCCGAGAAAGCTCGCGCCTTGGTGAGCAAAATGCCAGGTGATATGATCATGTTCTTTTCTTTCTTCTCTTCTTTTTTCTAAAGGTTAGAAACTACAAGATTGGTCATTGAGCTTGATCATATATGTGGGTTGCAGCAATGGCGGAGGCCTTAGCTACAAAGCTAGTTGCTTGGGAGAAGGAGAGGGGCATCAAGTATGAGTACGACGGTGTAAGTTGCCCTTGCTATGTCTGCCTTGATATACACTATTAAAATATATTTAATGGTTGATTTAATGAAACTAATTTTATATTGTAATTGTTGGTACATATTTTTTTAATACAATTAGTCAAAGTTGAAAAAATTAACTTTGAAAAAATCAAACGTGACGATTGTGGCCAAATTGGCAGACGAATTAAGATGCTCGAAATGCAGGAGGGGCTCCTGGACATGCTAGAGGAGTACTGCAACACGAGGAAGGAGAAAGAGCAGGAAAGGAAGAGGCAAAGGGTACTAGCTATCGAAAAAAATTGATAATTTGTTAAGTTTAAGATAATGTTGTTATTTTATAATAATGATAGATGAGATTAAGTCAATAACATGCTAGACATATAAAAAATTTAAGTCATTTCTGATAAATTATCAAATATCTCGGCTAGCTTGCTAGAGATGTATTTCCATTAGCAGCAGGATAGTGTGCTCAGGTTGCCGCTGATGCTGTTGGCTGCAGGATCAGAGAAGGATGTTGGGAGGGCAGGGTACAATGGCGGAGTCGCCGGTGGCCAGGCCTCCGCCGAAGAGCATCAAGAACGTAACGAGGACGCTGTCCATGGGTGGCGGCAAGAAGGCGTCGGCGTCGGCGTCGGCGTTGGCGAGGCCGAGCACGCCGAGCTCCCTCAAGTCGCCGCGGTCAGCGCGGAGGAGCGACGAGGAGGGGCAGATGTTGTCGTCAGATTCGTTCGAGTGACCTGAAATGTTTTTTTGGGTGCATTCATAAGGTTGAAGAAATTATCTTTTATATAGAGAGACAGAGGAAACTTGTTGCGTGTAGTTAGAGCCGTTAATTTTGGCAGGATTGTGTACAGTCCGTGTCAAGGCATTGTACATGTACCGTGTTGACCATAATCACGGTCCATTTCATATATGGATAGGTTAAGGCATCAATAAAACGTAGCGCTTTAAAATATCCAAAGCATAATAAAGTATTATATATTCTACGTGGATAAGTTGAGACAATCGATAAAATAATAAAACGTAGGCACGTATCAGTTCAAAACATCAAAAATATAACAAAGTATGATCCATTTCAAGTGGATAGGTTCAGGCAACCGATAAAATAGTAAAACATAGCACTTTTTTTTTGCTAGTTGTAAACTTGGTAAGATGAACCTGCCAATGTGATGCAGCACAGGCAAATGTATGGCTGCTCTTGTTGCTTACTGACCCCCAGCTAATTTTTCTTGTCAATGTGTACAAGTATCGCTTTGACCTCCAAGAAAAACTTTTGTTTTTATTTTCCTATGGCGGTTGTGTGCACTGCCGATGTAACTGTGCAAATATATTCTGGTGCGATGCAATGAAAGAAATAGGTTTAACTACAAGCAAACACTGCAAGCGATTCTCAACATGGAAATATTCTCATCATGCAACATTACCCTCTAGCACAGAAAACGAGTTCGTACTTTTTACAAGACGGCATAGGTAATAAGATCATCAAAATGTACTGAGCCTCACTAAACGGGGAGAGAAAGGACTGCAAAAAAGAGAGAGAGATAAAACATACGTAGGATTCAGATTCCACTCCAAAGGCTACTTCTTTGACTCAGGAGGGGACTCATCTTGCCAAGTTGCCTGCCATTGCTTGTCGTAGAAAGTTGTTTCATCGATGAGCTTCTTCACCGTCTCGATGTCCTCGTTTTTCCTAACCAGCAGTACACCAGCCACAGCAACAAACAGCAGGGTTTTGCAGAAAAAGTTGCCCATCTGGTCGACAAGCCCCACGCCAGTCAAGCTATCAACAAAGTATGCCATGAAGAAGCCGATCATGGCAGCACGGCCTGCAGAGACATAGGTTCTGGTGTTAGAAGATGTGATGAATGCTTCTTTCTGCATGTATGATACGGTTTCTTTGCACCCACAGCTTGATGCCAGTAAAACTTGTGAATTTAGTAATTTAAACGAAAAGGATTCGAGAATAACCATTTAGCTTCTCAGCTTCAGGAAGATGGAAGCGTTTCATCCATGCCCACCACGGTATAATTGAAGTATCGAAGACAACAGCCTCATCAGGACTAGTCGCCTCTGGACAATCTTCAAGCCATTTCCTTCTCCTGGCCTCTGCAAACAAACAAAATATGGCATCAGATGATTGAAGCATTTCCAAGAAGTTACATCAGTCAGCCTCATTAGATAATAAGGAAACCCATTTTTGTACTATTCTCTGCTAGTCTGCTGAATATTAACAAGTGTCACAAGCTTATGCACCATTCACAGGCATTCAGCGCCACCCATGACCACCAAATTTTCACTCCCAGCATCTTCAACTGTGAGAGCAAGTACAATATGCCTAGAAATCTTCATCATCTTCTCTTTACTTTATCAGAGTTACATTAAGTAAACTAATGATTTCACAATGGAAAACAAAATGTTAAAGGGAGGGCACTGCAGGTGTTCTTATCAGAATGGTTGACCCTTATTTGAGCAGATCCAAGGTCACTAGCTCTGAGACTAATGGGAAGTAAGCTGTAAGCTCCAGCCTCCAATACAACGACAATCACATCCAGGTAAGGTTATAGCATCAGTTCATCAAGCAATCAAGCACAGTAGCAGGCCAGCCAAGTCCCAATGTCGAGAAGGTGCTCCCATCAATCTCAGCCAGAACAATTCATGCAAACATTTCGAGATTCCTCAAGCAGATACCAAATATGTGATGGAGGATAAGGAATCCTAATGCTGAAGTATGCAATCATGCAATGCTTGCTAAGCTACTATTCACGAATTCTAACCATTAGTGTACTGCTAGCTAATCAGCAGCAGCAGCAAACTGGAGTGCAGGGAGGAAGCGGGTAACAAGCTTAGTCTCACCGGCGTCTATGACGGCGTCCCAGTCGACGGCGCCGCCCTT
>KE370874.1:874196-920386 GCA_000418225.1 Zizania latifolia
CACATTTCAGGGCCTAACAGACTTAATATTCAGGCTCCGTTTACGGGGACTTTGGCCTCCGACGACGGCATTCTCCTCGCTTCAGCCGCCGCCGGGGTCGGCGCCGTCCAGTTTTCCACCTTGAACACACACAGACGTGGAGTTGGCCGCCGTCGCCGCCGGTGAGCGCGGCAGCTGGCTGCCACTGTGCGAGTCCTCCATGTCGCCACTGGCGGCACCGTCGTTATCTCTATGACAGGCTTCTTGGCGTTCTGGTCCATCTGGTAGCTTGGCACGAAGCTTCCTACCACAACCTGACAGAACAGCAAACGATAAATGAAACCAGATTCTTGGCAAGCAAGCATGAATTATTCTGGACTAGCGATGCATGTGATTACCTTACTGTGCCCCTCTTTTGATAGCTTTGTCCTATCTGTAAAACAGTTTAAATTTGACACTTCAAAATAAATTGCTGTCCCAAAAAGCTCTAAGAAGCTCGTTGCCATGTTATAAACAGCTTCTAAAATCTAAGTTCATCGTGTAGTATATTAGTATGGTAAAATATTACATCACATCTCAACTTATTTTCGTTTGTCGTTTAATTAATATATCGTTATTTATGATATATATTTTTGACATTAGGTAATATATAGATGTAAATAAGCCCAAAAAGCTTCGAAATGAGAGTTTTTTCAGCAACAGAAATAGAAATGAAATTATGGTTTATTTAAACAATAAATTTTGCTTTTAGATAGCTTATGTCTGGCCTTAAAATGGTTCACCTGAACTGGGCTTGCAGCCACGAGAAGGCCAGCAACTCCACATCCGATGACACGGCCATCAGCGGCCGCTAATGAGACGCTCATTCCACCGCTATCAGTCGGCGTGAATGATCCGGATAAGGATAGCAGCTCAAAGCGGCCTATATGTGTATATATAATATATCAACAGCACATTGATCAGTTAGCAATTTGGAGAGACCAGTTCTAAGTTCTAACTATGTTCTTTGGTACAAAAATTGACATGGCCATACTATGCACACATCTATGATCAAAAGATTGAAACATGCACAGATGATATATGCACAATCAAGAGTGGATGGAACTACGGAAGGCATAGATATATAACTAATTAAAATGAAGGTTTCACAAGTATTTGTTTAGTTGATCAATCGTTAACAAGGTATATAAAATGGAGGATCTGTATTGCGGATTTGACTTGATAAGTTTGTCCAAATAGTACGAGATTATGTTTGGAGGAGCTTCTGATGTTCAAGTTCTGATATTAAATTGTAAAACCCAATAACAACAAAATTTATAAGTGAAATAGAATTTAGAAACTGAGAAACGCTAGCTTCTCTAAATTTTTACCGATTATTCTTATAATCTGAAACTCCCTCGAACAAACCCCGAGTGTGTGGAAAAGCTGGGATAGATTGAAATGTCACCAGTGCTACATATTACAGTAGGTCTATCAAGCAAAGCCCGGGCACATTTTTTCTACAGACGACGCATGACTAGCTGGATGCATATGTATGTACGAATGAATAAACACATAATTTCCATGTAACTTCTTAAGGTGGCCTCCTGTTAGTTTCCACCAAATTTCCTTGCTTTTGTCTTCCATCATGTAGAGTGGAGAAACTATTATGGATCATGGAGGGGTCCAGATCATGACTCGACTCATGTGCTCAAGTCAAATCATATGAATTGTATATTATATTATTATGACATATAGTGTACATGTTTTGATTTTCAACTACTCTTTTCCAAGGGGGAAAAGTAAAGTGGTCATATTTCCACTGGCCTTCAGGAGTTCAGTAGCCTATTATGTTCTGAACCTTTGAGAATTGCTATCCACTGTGAATTTTGCCCTAGTTGAGGGAACGTTGAAGCCCTAGTTATTTGTAACCTTGACTGTTCGACTTTTTTTTTTCTAGACTGAAGGTCAGAGTCTCAGAGACCCTTTTAGTGAAAGCACAGTTTGACATTCCATTGGATTAAACAGTGTTCACCATGCATAACCTTAAACTTTTCAAATTGCTGGCATAAATTCATTTAATTCCTTTTTGTCGAAACTGCACATGATAAAAAGACCAAGACTGCAAACAAGAAATTGTGTCTTTACTTGTTACTGCGCTACCGAGGGGTGCCCCTTTTGTTGGGTCTCGCTATGAGCCCATTGCCATGTAGGTCTCATTGCCCACCGATTGTGCCAATGATTAGGGTTAGTCCTATCCTCTCCTGAGATAATAGGAGGTGTGTATGTTACTCTAATTCTCTTACACACGAACTCTTTTTTAGGGACAAATAGCAATGAGCTTGAGCTTGAGAGGCCAATAATAGTGTAATACAGCAAGTAAACCAATTTAATCATTGTCCTGTTCAATTCATAAATGGAATGCAAGTGATACACTTGTTTTGCATACTGTAGAAGCAGAGCAAGAAAATGCAAAAGGAAAACAAGAATATTAATTTGGAGGTGAAAAAGAACAAACCTCATAAGTCCCTGTACCACCTAAAGTTTCCTGTTGACGTAATGTAACGTTTGAAATCACACCATTAGCAGACAGGATGCAAATTGCCCTTGGACCTTGTTGGGAGAAAGATATGACCTTCATATTAACATCCTAGTATAACAAAATTTAGTTGTCAACAGCTTATAGAAAGCAAAAAGAAACTTTACATGATGATAGTTCAGTATCAAAGGTTATTAATATACAAGCAAATTAAGTAGACGAAGCTATGAAGATTGGGGACTTTGTTTTATCAAGTATAGGAAACACACACAAAAATTCAGTGACATCTTACCTCACCTGCAGGAATGTTAATGATATGAGGCGTGAAGTTTGCACCAGAAGCACAAGCAACCAATTCACCTGCCAATCAAAGGAAAGGTTCGCAGCATTGTGAGATAATTTTTCAGGGCAACCAGCAGTTGGTATATTTTGCAACTGTTGCACTTTTTATGATTTTATCAAGAGGAGGCAAATAAATAGGACTGGCCACATCTCACCAGTCATCACAATTGAAGGTATTCACACCCAAAAGCCTGGTTTGCAGTGTATCTGAACATGCATGAAGATTGTAGTTTTTCACTATTGTTTCTCCTAGACAATGGACCTGAAAATTTCTGAAGGGAGAGACACAACATCTGAAGGCTGAGAGCCTGAAACAACAGATAAGACACTGAAGTCTGAAACCAGACCACGACACAGCAGGCAGCAGCAAAGTGCTAGTAGCATCTGGTCCCTGTTTCTCTTCTAAGCAGAACAACCTGAAAGCTGCACGCCTCTTTCAGTTCACCCAAGAGATTTGATAATTTACCATTATCAATTTTTTATCATCTTAACCCATATGTCATTGATTTAGATGATCTTATGTGTCATTATCACGAGATGACAATATAATAAAGGGTCATCTTAAGAGTGGTGAATCATTGTTTTTTCCAGTTCACAATGAATGATCTCGCTGTCTCTCTTGAGCTATTCTCTCTTACAGTCTCACTGCCCAACTAAGTTCCAATTAAACAGCCTATCTTTATAGAAATATTTGATGATACCACACTCAAAACAAATATTTGACTAAGCCACTTATTTTGAATGTTAAATCGTCAAATCTCTCGTTTTCATGCTAACACAAGGAGAAAAGGTCACCACCTTTTCACCTGGAATTAGACGAAATTACGGCAATTTTCTCAAAATTTAGGGGTAAAGCATTGAGCTGAGGCACGAGGAATCCGTACCTAGCCGACGACGACAAAACCACCGCTGCGGTGGGCGCAGCGGCCGTCACCGCCACCGGCGACGCGCGGCTGACAAACCCCACGGGGCAGCCCCTGCCCCGCTTCATGACTGCCCCCACCGTGGCCGTTGGCGTGTACCGGGGAAATTGCACGTATATCTTAAAGTTAATATGCGTTTGCTAAAATACCTCAAAGTTCATATTCCTTATAGATATGCCCTAAACTTCATAAAATTGGTTGCAGATTTATCCTATTTCTCATTTTCTTCAGATTTTAATCCTTTTCTGTTTTTCTCATCATGTAGATTACCATTTTGCCCGTTAAAGATGCTCGCTCACTCCCGCTGCAAGAGCACATCGCTGCCTCGAGCTAACGCCGGCCTCATGCGCCGGCCGCCCTGTGCGGCTGGCAGCGTCCGCCGCCACCACCTCTCCGGCCGGACACGTCTGCGCCCCTCCGCCGCCCATCGTCGAGGGACGGCCAGATCACCGAGATCGTGTACAATGGCGTGCACAACCACGCCAAGCCGCAGAACACACGTAGGGGCTCCTGCGCGGGCTCGGTGGCGGCACAGGTCCTACAGAGCGGCGGCGACGTGTCCGAGCATTCCTTCGGAGGCATCTCCGGCACGGTTGACGCGACTGCTGAGAACTCGTCGACGTCGTTCGGGGACGAAGAGATCGGCGTCGGCTCCCCGCGGGCCGAAAACGCCGGTGGCGACGAGTTCGACGATGAGGAGCCGGATTCCAAGAGATGGTGAGTTCCTGGTTACAGAACCCTTCGCGCCAAATTGTAACAGGCTAGGGACTGAGCTTGTAGTGCTTTGTTGGTCTAATTCTCAGGAGAAAAGATGATGACGGCGAGGGGATCTCCATGACCGGCAACAGGACGGTGTGGGAACCGAGGGTCATTGTCCAAACCATGAGCAACATCGACATCCTCGATGGCTACCAATGGAGAAAGTACGGGCAGAAGGTCGTGAAGGGCAACCCGAACCCAAGGTAAGAACCAAAAAGATCGGGAGGGGCGCGAACGGGTCCGGTGGGAGAGGCAGTGGCGGCGGACGAACTTGGGCGGTGACAGTGAACAGCACGGGAACGGGAGATGGAACGGCACGAAAAAGGGTAGAATGGGAATTTACAGAATGAGAAAAACAGAAAATGATTAAAATCCGAAGAAAATAGGAAGTGAGATAAATCTACAACCAGTTCTATGAAGTTTGAAGCATATCTGTAAGGGGTACGAACTTTAGGGCATTTTAACAAGCGCATATTAACTTTGGGGTATATGTGCAATAACCCTGCATGTACTGCCCCTCGCCTGAGTCCTCTGGCATCGACGCCAAAATCGGCGTCGCCTTCAGAGGCCGCGGAAGGCTCTTGTCCAGCCCGTACTGCATCAGCATCCCCCTCTTCCTCTTCCCTTCCCCTCCGCTAGTTGCCGGCACAGCTGCCACCGCAGGAACCGCCTGCGCAGGCTGAGAGCTAGACGTTGCCGTCGCCGCCGGCTTCGCAGCCGCGGGCGGCCAAGCCGCTGTGGTCTCAGTCGCGGGCTCCATGACAAATCCTATTTCTTCTCTCTCTCTGGTCAGGCCGTGCCCGTCAGAGATCACTCTGCTCCTTCCCGCGAGCGCGATCAAGAAGAAGCAGGAAATTCAAATTCAAATCCGTAACTCGAAATCGAACTCGAACCTCCACAACAGAATTCGAAGTTCAGAACTTGGTGTGCAGACGCAAGAACTATCGGGCACCGGCGCAGTTCTTCGGCCGGTTTCTGGCGAGGAATGGGAATGAGAAGGACGAGATAGGAAATGGAGTGAAAGGGTTCGGTTGGTTTAGTTTAAACAACTCAAAAAATCGGCAAATGGATGGAATTTTTAAGAATCTTTAGCATGTTTGGTTTGGTTCATACATTTATGTAGGAAAAAAAGAACAAACGAAAATCTCTCGCATAGAAAACCACATGTCCACGTTAGCTACTAAAGCCACCTACACCGTCCGATCTCAATCGGACGCTAAATCACACACATCACCTCCCCGCGGCTCCCGCAGCTGGCCTTTGTGACGACCGGCTCGCCACGGCCACGCGACACACACACCTCGGCCCAATCCCGTCACTTGACCTCACAGCGGTCCGACGCCTCGACCGCGCGCCGCCGCCGCTGCCATGGCTTCCATCTCCGCCGCCGCCAAGGCCTCCTCCGCTGCCTTCGTCCACAGGGTTCTCCCCTCGCGCCGCCTCTCCGTCGCGTCTCTATTCCCCCAGAAGCTTCTATACTCTGACCCCCTGCTTGCTTTTCCCCCTCTCTCGCAGAACGAGCTCGCCGCGGCGGCGGCGACGCAGAGGCAGCGGCGGGCGAGCGCGAGCGGAAGACGGGCGCGTCCGGGACGGATCCGCGCCGTCGCCACGCCCTCCCGCGCGCCCCGCGCCCCGGCATCCACTGGCTCGGTGAGGTTTCTCGACCCCGAATTGGGCTGCCCATCGGGCTGCTGTCCTCGATGGGATTTTCGCGCTGATGCGGATGAGCGTTCTTATGTTTCTGTGGTTCAGGTGAAGAGCGCCATGACGACGACGGAGAAGATCCTGGCGCGGGCGTCGGAGCACGCGAGCCTGGAGCCCGGGGAGAACGTTTGGGTGAACGTCGACGTGCTGATGACCCACGATGTCTGCGGCCCGGGCACCATAGGGATCTTCAAGCAGGAGTTCGGGGAGGATGCCAAGGTTTGGGACCGCGAGAAGGTCGTCATCATCCCGGACCACTACATCTTCACCAGCGACGAGCGAGCAAACCGAAATGTTGATATCCTCAGGGACTTCTGCACGGAGCAGAGCATTAAGTACTTCTATGACATCAAGGACCTGAGCAATTTCAAAGTATGCCTGCCCATTCCATTGTTGATTGAGTATAGCTTATTTTTGTTTCATATCAAAACATGTTTCATGTTCATTTTGAAGAGAAATTTTTTAAATCTAATGCATTTTGAGTTGTTTGCAGGCAAATCCAGACTACAAGGGTGTTTGCCACGTTGCTCTTGCTCAAGAAGGCCACTGCCGACCGGGCGAGGCAATAATTCAGTGACTGTACGAAATACAGGAATCTTGTGGTTTCCAGACATGATTAATCTGCTCTAATTGTTGTGTAGGTTCTCCTTGGTACTGATTCTCATACATGCAATGCTGGAGCCTTTGGCCAATTTGCAACTGGAATTGGAAACACTGATGCCGGTTTTGTGATGGGCACTGGGAAGGCTCTTCTTAAGGCATGTAGAAAGTTCTTGTTACTTCCATATAGAATTTATATATAGAACAAAACAGTGTTTTGATCTATTAAACTTATTTTCAGGTGCCTCCAACTATCAGGTTTGTATTAGACGGAGAAATGCCACCTTATTTACTTGCAAAGGATCTGATTTTGCAAGTAAGCCTACAAAGCACTTGTACATTTTTCTGCACTTTCTTTTTTTTTCTCAGCATTTTCTAATTGTACTCAAAATATATAATCCTCAATAATTGCTAATTACAGATTATTGGTGAGATTTCTGTATCTGGTGCAACATACAAATCCATGGAATTTGTTGGGTCAACTGTGGAAAGTCTAAATGTATGCTTCATGCTCATAACTAGGTCAAATTAATTTTTATCTCACATGACATTTAGCCTACTTTTTGCACAAATTTGTTAGATGGAAGAGCGAATGACACTGTGCAATATGGTTATTGAAGCTGGTGGAAAGAATGGTGTTGTGCCTGCTGATGAAACTACATTCAAGTACCTTGAGGTATTTTTACTAACCTTCAAAACACTTTATACTTTATAGTAAAAGATGAACGATTTCTTTGGCACGTAAAATTTCCAAAATCATCGAATTTCGAGTAAGCTGAAGATTTGCAAGAACAAATTTCCAACTTTTACAGCATGATAATTGTGACATCATATCTGTCATCCTGGTACACTGCAGGGCAAGACATCAGTTGAATATGAGCCTGTCTATAGTGATGCTCAGGCCAGGTGATTATAGCCTTGTCCCTTCTCTTTTCCTTGCGACCATGCAATACATCAACATGCACAGTTCAGTTTCAAGTTTTGTCATACAGAGGAGTAGAGGACTGTTTATTGCATGATAGTCGCCTCTGAACTTCATAAATCAAGCTATATATGCTGGTCATTCAGCTAGTCTATTCCTAATATACCACCATTTTCTGGACAAACAATGTCTACAGTTGAATGATGTTCTTCTGTTAAGAGAGATGGCTTGCTACTAGTACATACTTGTAAAGGTGTATGACCATATGAGAGCGGGGAGTTGAAAAATGCGCACAATTTGATTTATGAATACTGGTATTCACTGTTTTCACACTAAAAAGCAAATCATAGTAATTAAATCTAACTGAATGCATTTGAGATAAACAATGCTCTTGAGGCTCTGCTGTGTAAATCATGCATAAAAATATTATATCCAAGTTTGCACATTGAGTGGTTAAACCGGAAAGAAGGATTCCATAATGCTACTGTGCAGGAGATTAAAAGAATATTGAAATAACTGGTTCTGGTTCATTACTATTATTTGTTGTCTTCAGCTGATCACAACAATGTGGAGCCAGCTAGATAGTCACTTGGAAAATTAGGTTGTCCTTGTGCATTTATACACTATTTTTCCTGTATGGTTGATAGATATACTCGTATACAAGCTTATTATATTTACTGTGATCCATGTTTTCTGATATCTTGCATTTAAAAGGCTGATTAAGCATTTGCACAATGGTTGGAACTTGGAATGTTGTCTTCTAGGGATTTCCTTTGAGATTTACCATCCTGTATTCTCTATCATATTTTGAATTGTGAAATTGAAATTGCATAAGCACAAGCTGTTGATATATTTTGTTCTTATAGTCTTATACTTGATTGGCTATATTTTCAGATTTGTTAGTGACTACCGGTTTGATGTCTCCAAATTGGAGCCTGTTGTTGCCAAGGTTTGTTAATTTAGTGATTATAGTTTTTTGTGATATCTATATCTATCTTGTTATATAAAAGAGAACAAGCTGTAATTTTGATGGACCTGCAGCCACATTCACCTGACAACCGTGCTCTAGCAAGAGAATGCAAAGACGTCAAGATTGATCGGGTCTATATTGGTTCTTGCACTGGTGGTAAAACTGAGGACTTCTTTGCTGCCGCAAAATTGTTCTTTGCTTCGGTAAGAAGCTTGAATCTTGTTTCATAGTGACATATGAGCAACGTCATTTTGTGTATTGGTAGATAATGAGATTCCCTCTACGTGTTCTGGAACTTGTCAAGTAGGAGCGTGCAAATGGTTTGTACTGATATCCATTTGTCAATGACTAAGGTTCTTAGGTTCTGACTCAAGAGCATTAACACAAACCAGGTTTGGAATCACCTCATTGGTCCCCTGTACATTTAGAATACAGCACTCTTTAGAATATTGAAAACTTCGGAGGCTTAAGGGTTAATGTGCTGGGGAATTATATGGATCAAATTGAGTTGGGCTTTGGTTGGAGTTTAATATGGTCGAGTGGGAGCAAGGTTGCATCTACATAGGTGATGGTGAGGTTAGTTTTGGTTAACTAGACATTATAATGATCTATGAATCTGCCTTGTGATCAACATCCAGCTTGATTGACTCATGTGACTTGAGTGATGCAAAATTATAGTCACCACTACTTACTGAAGCATACTGACTCATCCTATTTATTGAACTATGTTTGTTTGTGCACAAACATAAATTAGCATGTTACAGTAATTCTCAAATCATATTCCTTTTTTTGGATAAGAGGCACGAACCCTGCTTTAATTGAAAGCTTACCAGAGACTTATAGGGGCGCTGGGGATACCAGCTTACAAGAAAGCACTTAACCACAACAGAGCCAAAAACTAACTGAAACTAGTTCAGACTAAATCACTAAAACTGTACTAGTATTCTACTCCATGGCTTGTTGAATAGCTTATTTTCTTTAATGCAGGGGAAGAAGGTTAAAGTTCCCACTTTTCTCGTCCCTGCGACACAAAAGGTGATAGATGCAGAGAAAATATACTGAAATGACCATCTTGTGGTTCAGATTTAATAAAAAGTGTAAAAATCTTTGTAGGTTTGGATGGACGTCTATAGCATCCCCGTACCAGGAACCGGTGGCAAAACTTGCTCACAGATATTTGAGGAGGCTGGTTGTGATACACCAGCTAGCCCTAGCTGTGGTGCTTGTTTGGGTGGTCCTCGTGATACATATGCACGCATGAATGAACCTATGGTAAGAACTTCTCCCAATGTTTCTGTAAAATAGGTGTGCTACATGATATAAATTTTATGAACCTAGAAGAAAGCTCCCTTGTTTTTATGTTTAACTAATTTATGGGATATATCTTGAATCTTGACCATTTCTTCTCTCCATCTTTAAACGATAACAATTCTTGAACTACTTCCACATAATTGATTGGCTGGCTATCATATCGTATCACTTGTTTTCTCACTGGCACGGGTATGATCTGCTACCCCCATTCACTCTGTGAATAACCATGGCTCGATTGGCTAAACAAAATGCTTCCTTAGTAGAATGTTCGAGATGGAGTAGGGAAGAAGTGCTTAGTGGAAAGGGAATGGCCAAATGTTTTGCAATTCTTTCCTGAAAAGAAAGTTTCGCAATTCTGTCTTGTTGGCAGCGGTGGATCCACTGTAGAGTCATTGCCGTTACAGGACAGCAATGATTTCCCGTTGGCCCAAGTACCCTTCTTTAATGTTGTGTTGATGATAACAGTCTGGTCTTCTTAATATCTCACCGAAATTCTAAAATTCTAGATGACAAGTTCATGGTGACATCAGTGACCTAAAATCCTAGATCCCTTATTGGTGCCAGTGGTATACGGTGGTGATTGACTGATTTCAAAAATGTATTTGGGTGCAGGTCTGCGTGTCCACCACGAACAGGAATTTCCCCGGCAGGATGGGGCACAAGGAAGGGCAGATCTACCTGGCTTCTCCTTACACGGCGGCCGCTTCAGCCCTCACGGGCTACGTCACGGACCCCAGGGACTTCCTTCAGTAAACGTTGAAACAAACTGACAACCATTGAGGCTTGTTCTGTGCACCTGCAGTTTTTGTTGAACTGTAGTTTAGATTTTGTCCCATTGGGTAATAAGTTGTTTTCCTTTTCTCTCCTAGTAACAACTCTATAATGGGACATGTTTTGGATGCATGATTTTGCTTGTGGACGGATCGCGTCACATAGGGTGTATTGTCAAGAATAAAAACTGGAGTAATGTTACACAATTTTTTCCTTTCGTATCATCGTATGAGCACTTTCCTTGCAATATTAATTGCCACTAAATATATCACCTACTCTCCTGCACCTCGGCTCCAGCAAGCTAATGTGTAATGCCAGGTCTATCAAGCACGGCGACCACGGTCCTTGATTAAATTTGAACCAATTTAGTCATATTTGGGGAGATCCTGATAGTTGTAGCTATTCTTAGAACTCTGTATATGTATAGATTCTTAGTTTAGATTGTAAAACTCTTATTTCAGATTGTGAAACTCAATAGTTACAGAATCTAGAAATAAACTAGTATAAAGAAACCGAGTCCAAATTCTCATTAGTTTTCACTAGCTGTCGTAATCTTAAGCTCCAAAGGGCTAAGCTACTTGCTCTTCTAGCTCGTGGCAGAGAAACTGTTAGTAAGCAATGAAATGGCGATGAATCCTAAGACAACTTCCATCAGCTCGACATTTAACCAACTTGAGGTGTGATGGCCTGGCCAGCGCACATAAAATTACTCAAACCAAGCCAAAGATTGCGTGTTATTTCATTGACACAGACATAATGACCACAAGAAGTTATGGACTTGCTCGCTGAACAAACCCCAGGAGTCAGATGAGCTAAACAAGTAAAAGAGAACTAGAGACTGATGGGAGCTCGAGAGCAGGGAAAACAGCTTGCCCAACTGCTGAATGTAAAGCTTCAAAAATGGTGATGCCTCACATAATAGAGTCGAACATCTTTGCACCTACTTGTCTCAAGACCCTGAGTTTATCAATGAACCCTCCTGACCACATCATGCATTGTTTGCGAAACAGTCTCCGAAAACTCCATAAGGGACCATATTACTTGGATGATCAATCTGTCCATATCTCCAAGTGTTTCAGTTGCAGCTGCACAGCAGTTTGCACCAAACCTCTGATAGTCAATACTCCAACAGTGGCAACTGGCAAAATAGTGACATTTACTCTCTAACCATTCTAACCCCACTTCATCTTTTACTCACTGCAAATTGATTGGGCAATACGACAGTTAGACAATATATACCTTCCCAGACTTAAGATGTCACTATTGTGTATTGTGAATCTACAGGGAAGGATTATTGTAACGTCCTGATTTTTAAATCATATACATTTCGTTCGGAATGAAAATTCTGGGTGTGAGTTATGCAACATGTATTTAAGCTTGTTGGGGGGCAGTGATGCCATGATACAGAATTGGGAGAACTAAATGGCTAAAATTCACGAGATGAATATATTTGAGTCTAACCTTTGCGTCGCCATCTAGCTTTTGCTGTTCTCGCCTTCGAAGTACTTGATGACACCATATCCAACCGTACCCGCCAAAAACAAGATCACAGTAGGAGTAAACGATGGATAAATGAACTTGACAAAAAAGCTGTCCCATTCTTCTGGCAAGAAACCTGCATGGCATTGTGATATAAGGCTCAAACATCATTGCTTAGCTCTACAATTGTAACATACTGAATTTCAGATCGTTCTTTGACATCAATAGTGCAGCATATGAAGCTTGTTATCTCTCCTAGAGATGTCTGCAAACTCAGCAGTTGGGTGCTCCAACACATTGCATGGCAGTGGCACCACCTAAATTAACAATCCCCACAAGAAATTCCCAAATTATGAGCAGTGACAAGCTTGTGTAATCACACAGATGTAAATCGGATTATTTGCACAGTTAGTTCTTCATTCAGATTGAGTTCTGAGTTGGAACTTGTAGGTTAGTAGCGAAAGTGCTAGGGAATTCAGTTAATTACCGGAGGCGGCGAGCGCGAGGCCCTCGGCGAGGATGACCAAGCCGAGCCCCAGCCAGGCGAGGAGGAAGGCGTTCTCGTTGGCCTGCCGCTGCCGTAGCTCCTCCTCCGTCGGCCCCTTCCCGCCGGCGCCGCCGCGGGGCATGGACCCCGACTCCGGCTGCTGCTGCTGGAAGACCGACGCGCTCCCAGCCGGCGCGCGCCGTATCACGGCTGGCGGCGGCTCCAGCGCCTTATCCTTCCCCTTGCTCCCGCCCTTGGACTTCCTCGTCGTCTTCTTACCCCCCGAGGAGGAGGAGGCCGCGAAGACGCGGAAGAGGCGGAGAGGGCTCGGACCTAGTATCGGGTAGGTGAGGAAGACGGTGGAGGTGGAGGCGGAGGCGGCCATGGCCATGGCTACCGCGACGGCGATGGCTTGCGGATTCTGCGGCGACGGCGCGCGGCTTATCTCTCACCAGTCACCTCCCCAGTTGAGGAGGCGAGACGACGAGGTGCGCTTCGCTGGTTGGGCCGCGAAGGGCCCACCAGTCAGACTGGGCTAGTATGCAAGCGTAGCGGGCTGAGAAATTGCAGCCGTTTTCTCTTCAGCCCAGTTGAATCCACTAAAATTTGCAAGATTTGGATTTTATTTGCTTTTTGCAAGAAATATTTGGTTTTTTTGAAATAATCACACTAGTTTCCAGAAAAAATCAGATTATAATAAACCATATTTTTAAAAATATTCAATTTTCGAAAGCGTTGATTAACAGCGTAATCTATCGATTGAGAAACATGGCGATGGATGCACGATAAGATTGATCTCAAGAGCATACTTAGAACATCTCTAACAGTCTTTTCATTTTTGACTCTCTATTTATTTATTTAGTCTTTTCATTTTTGACTCTCTATTTATTTATTTAGCCAACTCTTTAAAAGGATTATTTTCTATATTTGCTATATACTCCAATATACTCTCTATTTCCAACTCTCCAAAAAATTTACTCTCCCTTTTAAAATCCTAAAATATTCCGAAAGATTTGATTTCTGTTTGAAATCTTAATTTCTAACCTTAGAAATCTCCAAATTATAAAATTTTCAAATTTTCAAATTTTAGAAATTTAAAAATTCCCTCTGTTTATTTCTCTTTTTCTTCTTTTCTCTTCCTCCTTTCTTCTTTCTTTCTCTTTCATCCCCTTTCTTTCTTTCGTTTTGCTTCTTTCTGCTCACTTCCCGCACGAGGACAGAGCGGCAGCAGCCTTGGGGCGAGGCGGCGCCGGCCTAGGGGTGGGAAGGCGTCGGCCGGGGAGCAGTGGTGGCCTAGGGGCGGGTCGGCGAAGGCCTAGACGCGAGGGAAGGCGGCACGTGGATAGCGTCGTGCGCCGTGCGGAGGAGTGGCGCCGATGGCAGGCGGGCGACGCTGGCTTGGGGGCGAGGCAGCGCCAGCCTTAGGGAGGGGCGGCGCTGGTCTAGACGCGACAGTACCGACGGCAGGCGGCAGGCGAAGAAGCAGAGGCAGATACATGGGAGAGACTGTAGGTGGGACCCACAAAAATTTAGCAATCCAACTTAGCTGGCCAAGTTTGGCTAGTGAGGAGCCTAATTTGGCCAGCCGGATGGCTTGGCCATCTGGGTGACCAATCTGTTGGAGAGCTATTTTTGTCTTAAATGACTAAATTTTGACTTAGAGAGTGAGACAGAGAGTCTATTAGATATGCTCTTAAACATTACCTCACTTCTCACATAGACGATGTTCTAGAATACCTATATTCAACTATCAAAATCTTAAACTATTATTAGATTTAAAATATTTGAATTTTATATACACAAATAGTATTATTAAATTTGTCATAAAAAATAATCCCATATGATCTTACTATTAATAACTTTCATAAATATATAATTAACAAATAGCATGAAACCATGCACATTAAATTACGTATCATCGTACCATCCATCGTTTTAAGGGCAGAGGTAGCAGGTGGTTATATTGTTGAAAGCTACGTCCTGTATGTACGATCGATAGTTCCATTTCCAAAAGGAATTGGACAATTGGACTACGTGTATAGCTTGTCACCACCCATTCACTCAACTCTAGCAGCTCATAATAGTCTTATGATATGCATGGTACGTGGTGATAGATGCGTACGCGACTGCTTGGCTGATTAGCTTGTTGATCAAACAGCTTTTTGATAAAAAAAACCGGGAGCTAGTTTGAAATTTGAAATAATTCACCATAACTCGGGTAAGCTCACTGCACACAGGGACAGAGTTAATAATTTAACACAACTAGGGCTAAGCTAACTGCTCAAGCTAATTATTTTATATTTTAAAATATATTTTTAAGTATTTTAACGAAAATTTAAGACTTATTTGGTACAGTTCTAGCTGTAAGATCAATATTAGATATAGAGTTTGTATTATAGAATAAAGTGGTTTAAAATTTTATTTTTTTCGTTAAAAATAAAAATTAAATTACTTAACTAAATATTATTAATTTATCTATAACTTTAAATCCAGATTTTGTTAAAATATCCTAGAGTTATGCTATGCCAAAGGAGCGACTCACAGGGGCTCAAGCTCAACTTGCACTCACCTGACTGCACAACAATTAATGTAGAATTGCATACTTTTTTCTCCAAGAGAGGAACAGAGAATTGCATTGAATGGTACTGCTGGTGAAGTGCTTATGGCAGTACTTATGGATGCATGTACAACTAGCATCACACTGTACACAGATATGGAGGCATACTCCACTTAACTCCACCTATCCAGCCGGCTGGCACAACCAATATGCATGCATGCTGAATCCACACAGTATATCCACTGAATTCTTAACATTACATGTAGACTGTAGCCAGCAATGCACATGGTTTGCTAACTCTAGAGCAGCTTCACATGCAACAGTTCAATTTCTACCAGAACAATTACACTGACACTTTGCAAGATCAGGCAACCTGACAAAAATCAGCAACAGTATTGTTAGGCCCAGGAGAGGGACCTGGATGGATTGAAGAACCTGCAGCTGCAGGTATCGAGTAGGCATAAGCTACAGGAACCAGTTGGCAACTGATCAATGAAGATGGTAGCGACTTGATTAGTAGCAAAAGCCTCACCTTTTTTTCGGATGATGATTGTGTAGCTGCTGAACTGACCAATCGGGGGATGCTTGTGCAGTGGTGGTCACTCCTCTTGCTCCAGCTGAAGTCCACGTGGCGGGATACGACTGATTGCTGGGGAGATTTGGGCACCCCCAACCTCACCCCCCCAAATCCGGACATCCTCTTGATCTTATCCCTTGTGGCTCAGCTCTCCACGTCTCTGCACCAGGTTCATAGCTCCGGCCTCCGGGTCAAGTCCTCTCTTGGTTTCATGGCTGCAAAAATGGGCACCACTGTGGCTGCACTGCTATCACCTGTTGAGAAACATGAGTCTTAAGATACTTCATGAGTTGGGGTTGTCAAGTTGGTAAACAATCAAAATCAGCTGCTTTCTATATTGTTCGTTCCTGCTTATAGTATGTATGCCCAGGGGTGGAGCTTGAAGGGTAAATTTGAGAGGGCCAATATGCTATTTTTCTTTAAAGTAGGGGCTATTTTACATTTAGATATATATTTGAATAGTTAAAAAGGACTTTATTGTAATTAAGTTTGAGGGGGGCACAGCCCAATTTTGTCTCAGTAAAGCTCTGCCCCTGAGTATGCCCTAACATATGCCCACTTGTGTTATAAAGACTAATTTCATTAGTTTTTACGGTACCCACTTAGTGTATGCTCAAGTTTTTGAAGTCACATAGACGATATATGAAATCCATTTTCAATGATTTAACTATTGCCCTTTCATAATTAGGAAAAACATGACGCATTTTATTAGAGCTCCATAGAGATGCTTCTATGATTCTTTTTTTAGATCATGATGTTTAGATACCTTTAGGTCAGCTTTTGCAGCTTCAAGGAACAAGCATGAGAGATTGAGAGCGCGACAGTCCTGTGAAAATGACCACCCAACCAACAATCAACTAGAACTATATCAACATGACAACAAAAGCTAACTCTCCTAAGCAAATATAAACAATTGTCAATTGATCACCCACCATTGCTTTGTTAAAACATCATCTCCCCTCCCCTCCTAGTGCCATTCATGATTCATCAGCCTTTTTTGTAAAGAACAAACACATTCACATCTCCATAAAGGCCAAAACTCTCCCAAGAAGTCTTGGAAAAAACTCAAGAGAGAAGAAGAGATAATGGAAGATAAGGAGATGCAAAGTCCATGCACCGTGTCCACACCTCAATGACCCCGTCTCTACTCGTGCACCACACCTTTTGCTTCTTCCAAATAAAACAAGAAAAAATCGAGTCTTTAATCCTCTTTATGACTTGATAGGCCACAAAGGCCGTCCCTTTTCTCCCCACCCACCCAATACCCAGCTCTGCTGCCTCCGCCTCCGCCTCCGCTACCGCCGCCGATGGGGTACGTGCTGTCGGCGGTGGCGAGGGTCCTGGAGCAGCCGACGGCGTGGGGCGCGGCCTGCGAGATGGCGCTGCTCGCGGGGCCGCTCTGGGCCGCCGCGCTCCTCGGCCTCCTGCTCGGCTGGGCATGGCGACCGCGCTGGGCTGCCGAACTCGTCGCCACCGCCGACAGCCACCCGGCGCCGCCCTTCGCCACGCTCGAATTCTGGACGTCCCAGCTGCCCGCACGCCTCCGCGCCCCGGTCGGGCAGTACGCCGGCGCCGGCGCCGGCGCGGCGCAGCAGCAGGAACAGGAGGGCGCCTCCCTGCCTAGGTATGTAGGCACGCGAGCTTTTCGGTGAAATGCCGCCTCGTTCTCGCCGTTGTGTTGTGGTCAAAGCCGTATTGTTCAGTGGATTTGGCTTGCGAAATTGGAGTGGCCTTTGACGGCGAGACACCTGCCTGACCACGGCGGTGCTTGGCATGGCAGGTCGTCGGAGACGGCGAACGAGGAGCTGGCTGTTGGGAAGGATGACCTGGTGAACCTCTGGAGACTGGTGGAGGGCAGGGACGGCGGCCCAGCGTGGATCAAGATGATGGAGAAGGCGCTGCCCACCTTGACCTACCAGGCATGGAGGAGGGATCCCCAGGTGAATTCCGCTTTCAGTGATCTGAATTCATTGGTGAAGTGGTGAATGCTAATTTGCTCACTAGTTCTTGAATTATACTTTGATGCCATCAGACTGGACCTTCTCAATACCAGAGTAGTACTATATTCGAGAATGCAAATCCAGAGGAGGTGAGGGACTTCTTCGGCGACGATGAGTTCCGGATGTCCAACAAGTGGGACGACATGCTGATCTATCATAAGACTTTGGAAGAGTGTCAGACAACAGGGACCATGAAAGTGCATTGGGTCCGCAAGGTAGATTGTCTTGAGTTCTTGACATGATGGTGAATTATGGTTGTAATTTTAGATTGTCTAGAGTTCTTGACATGATAGTGAATTATGCTTGTACATTTAGATTGTCTAGTTCTTGACGTGATAGTGAATTATGCTTGTACTTTTAGATTGTCTTGAGTTCTTCACATGATAGTGAATTATGCTTGTACTTTTTGGTTGGTCTCATGCCTCTGCATTGCTCTTGGTGTTGCAGTTCCCCTTCTTCTGTAGTGATAGGGAGTACATCATTGCTCGTCGGATATGGAAACTGGGAGGCGCATACTATTGTGTTACAAAGGTAAAATAGACTTTGAAAAATAATTACCTGCCCATTGGTGATTGCTTTAGCTTGGGTGTTGAGTGTGGGGGGTTATAGGACTTGTACTTGATCCTTAGTATATAAATATTTGATGTTCGTGGTGAATTTTATGTGCATTGCACTTATGTTACTATAGTAGTATGGTTACCAGCAATTCAAAAGCATATAATTGGATGAATTTTGATTTATAGTCTTGCTGCTTTGACATGTATGCAACAAAATGATCATCTGGATGTAAGTTATGTACTTATGTTGTACAGTTGTATTTCTTGACCTAGTTCAGTAAAGAATAGGCTGAGCTAGGTTAATTTATTACTCTGCTTACTGCACAACCGCACTTTCTGTGGTACTTTATACCTGACAATGAGAGGTCCATATAGAAAGTCCAGCTACCGCGTCTCAAACGGTGCTGATATTTGACATCTAATGATGCTGACCTGAGGCCATTTCTCCATCGCTGGAACACACTTGGGAATACATACTTTCTAGCATCATTGAAGTCTTGATTTCAATGTTGAATTGTTGACAGCAACTATTTTCAGATCTTCTTTTTCATAGTGGGAACATCCATGTGCATTAAATTATGTTTAATAGGGATAAGCACCAAATATAAAGCAAGATGGGACTAAGAAGTAATTGCTATTTGCTAGTTTGCTACATCAATGTCAAACTTAGAAATATGTCAACTGTCAGTTCTGGTTATTGGTTATACTCCCTCAGTTTCAAACTTAGAAATATGATAGAATGGCAAGTAATGTGAAATGTGATTAATAAATTTTTGTTTCTTTTATTCCTAGCTAACTTATCAAGTTATCATCATTTGAGCTATATCTTCGTCCAACAATAAGTTATTTGTTGCTATAGTAGGTTTCTTTTGAAGGCCTATCAATAGTGATTAATGAATTAACCCATGTTCAAGATTGTTTTTTCAGATGCTTTATATTTAGTCTGCATAAGTGGTTCAGTAGGATGTACATAAACATACAGATTGTTAACATTGGACCTAGGCTAGAATCTCTTCCCAGGGGGAAACAGAAGGGAGTAAAAGAAATTGTTAATGATCCATACTCTTGCCACTTGAGGCAAGTTTACTTGCATGGTGCAAATCACAAGAATGTGTATCTCAACACATAGATGACTAGTTCAGTTATTTACTTGCTTTTATTTTATGTAAAACTATGCAGGGTGTGCCATGTTCATCCATCCCACGTCGTAACAGACCTCGTAGAGTTGATTTATATTATTCAAGCTGGTGTATCCGTGCAGGTAAGCCAGTTTCCTTGACTATTTTGTTCTCGTTTGAGCTGTAGGAGGTGAAATGAAAACCGTTTTGAATATGGAGTCTGAACAAAAAAGAACAATACAGAAGAGGAGAAATGGATGTAGAAACATTTTCGTTCTGTTTTTCTTTGTGGGTAATCTGGTAACTGAAAGGTTGTTCCTTTTGTTTGATATTGGAACAGTGGAATCAAGAAGAGGGAACGGTGGATTGACGGCATGTGAGGTTCTCCTGTTCCACCATGAGGACATGGGTATTCCATATGAGATTGCAAAGATTGGCATTCGGCAGGGAATGTGGGGGTGTGTAAAGAGAATTGAACCTGGACTTCGGGCCTATCAGAAAGCAAGGGCTGCTGGGGAGCCATTGTCTCAGAGTGCCTTGATGGCACATATCAATACCAAGGTTGGCGACAATTTTGTTCGTGGATTGGAATCTAACAATGATCAGTCTGATATTGTGGAAGCAGAAGAAAAACCTGCGAAAAACCTTGTAGCGAGGTTCCTTGTGCTCGGTGGGGCTGTTGCTCTGGCTTGCACTCTTGACCAAGGGCTATTGACAAAGGCTCTCATCTTCGGTGTTGCAAGGAAATTTGTAGGGCAGAGGAAGACATTGTAGCATCTGATCTCTGTCACAGACCCTCCTAGCCAGTCTGCTTGTTGGATCCACCCTGACACACCAAAAATGTCTTGGCATGAGGGATTTCAGAGGTGATCTATTGGCTGGCTGTGGCACATGCCATTGAGAGAAGATGGAGGACATTGATGTACATATCATGCCGGCTGTTGGATGATGAGAAAGGGAGAGGAAATTGAGTAAAAATTGTACTTTACATTTGGAAAAGGAATTCCAACTATACATTACATTGAGCCTTTGTTTCATGTAATCTTCTATGTGGAGTAATCAGAGGACTCGCAAGTCATAAGCAATTAGTTTTGCTCTTCATGGAGAATCCTGATATCGCAAGGGTGAGGAAGAATGGAACAGCAATCCAATCCTAATCTATTTAGTCAAAACAATCGGATCATCTACCTTCATTTTAAATGTACCATCTACCTTCGTTTTAAAACTAAGTCTAAAATGCATACGGCGGATAGATTTTGGAAGTTTAAAAGTTTGATATCAAATTGGTCAATCTAAGTCCAACATGCACATGAATTAGATAAGAGTACGGATAGATTTTGGCAAACCGTATCATGCACGGTGACGAAGACTTACTGCTTGCTGGCTGACGTAGAGCGGAAGCGCACCGCCACCGCCCCGTCGACGCGTCACCTTCCTCCACCGCCAAGCGCGGCCGCTTAACGCGACGCGCCGGCGCCGCGGTGCGGCAGCCGTTCAACCCGCTCGACGCCCTCCGCTGCGTCTTCCACTCTTCCCTGACACTGACCCGAACGAGCTCGAGACCTGCTTGTCTGCCTCCGATCGGGCCCTCCACGCGACCGTGCAGGCCAGGGACGAACTGGCGGCGCGGGAGAGCGTCGCCAGCGTCGCGGACGAGTGCGCCGGTGACGGCGACCGACGTGGCCGACGCCAGGAGCCGCGTGTCGTGGATCCTGGGGCTGATCGAGGTCGCCGTCACCGAGCGTGCGGCCGCGAAGTTGGCATGGATGCGGGAGGAGAACGCGGTCCAGGAGGGACCAGGCGGCGGCTGTGGAGCGCGGCGTGCTGGCGAAGCAGGAGGAGATGGAGATGGAGACGGTGCAGCTCGCCGTGGCGGCCATGAGGAAGAAGGTGGCGGCGCTGGAGATGGCCAACCACGCGCTGCGCGCTCGGCTGCCACATCCAGGCGTACACTGGCCCCGATGCGCTCCAGTGAATTTCTTCTTGTAAATCAATCTGTCCCTAACAACGATCAACTGAAATGAACTCGATGCTCATGAATCAAACCCAGTATTCAAATGTAAAATGCATCTTTGTCTTCAGTCCACAGTACAGCGGCTTCCGTTCGATTTGGAGATCGATTAGTTGTGAATTTGAGTTGATTTTGATCGTTCTGAATGAATAACATCATCTACTCTGTACTCTGCCCTAATCTCTTCATGAGTCCAAATGAGCTTATATACTAGATATGGAATTATTAAGTTTCAAAAAATCGTTGTACCATAAATTCATAACCACTTCAATTAAACAACTTTGTAACTTTTTTATAACTCATGGTAATTTTTTCACAGCTCAGCTTCTACTAGCAAAAACACGGCTCTATACACCAGTACGGCTATTAGTCGCGTTGATATATCACAAGTTCACAACTCAAATGATACGTCAATTAATTGTAGTATCTATCCATACATGTCAGCGCTCCTGTGCTACCTCACATTTTACAAAAGAACAGAAAATGAAATGCAAGAAGTCATGTAATGCCAAGTGTACACGGATGACATCGTCGCGTCTTCGCTCTGTACAGAAACCTGTCACGATGAACTGCATAAAAAAAAATATCGCTTCAGCGTTCTTGTTGTGTTCTAAGTTAGAGCCTTTCAGGGTCGCACTTCTTTGCTCCCGCCTTGCTCTGGGAATTGGAATTCAGTTCCCCAGCTGAGAGGTGATGAAATCTTGAAACATTGTAAGACAGAAAGAAGAACATTAACCATCCAACTGAAAGAAAAAAGTTACTAACCTCCAATAATTATACCGTGAGAGATGGCTGCACTGCTGCAAACAGCTTTGATGGATCACCAGGATGAGAATTGAGTATCGATAAGCAGCACAACCGCATTGGCTAATCAGTGATCCTTTGAAGCTTCAATAACCATGATGGCATGAAGCACATCAATTATCAGTCCGAATCTGGTTTCAGCAAGGAACAAGAAAAGTTCATCATCTGGCAATTGAGCAAGTCTTTTTTACTTCCAAATAAAAGATCAAATAGATAAGGATTAGTGCATGTCCAAACCAAAACAATAAATGGCAACCCCATTGTATAGTCCACCCCTAGTTTAAAAACACACATGCAAATAACTCTAACTAACCCTATCTATTTTCAAGCTTATTCCATGAGCTTTCGTTTTGCATGGTGACTCCATTGATTACCAACTTCCAGGTGTCCTCTGTGCACGTTGTCCTGATCATGAGGGTCCAAAATAATTGGTAGGTTCAACATAGACAATATCTTACATTCTTATCATGTTACAGAAAAATGTAAGAATCAGTTCCAGCCTTGCATTATGCCTTGCTGTGCTACACTGTGGGATCATGTAGTTTTGTTAAGATTTAAGAAGATACAATTGACATGGTTTTCCAAAGGCTGCATAATGTCAGATTCTGCATAAAATTTGCTTTGAATGGGCAGATCTTAAGATATCTCTTCATTAAAAATTGATTCAACGATTCCATAGATGACAGATGATAAAAAATCAGAAACTATACCAACAATTTACCAGTGTAAGAATTGTTGGATTCATACCATACAATATTTATACTACCGCACTTGATTATTCACAGAACCTACAGAAGAGTAAAAAAAACATAAATAGAGCAACGAAAATTCCAAATGAAGTGTATAGTGTGCCAATAATATTTATTTAACCAATGTGAAGCACGAACTCACTAAATATGCTTGACTTTGGCAGAAGCCGGTTCCCTGATTTTTTTGGTCTTGGCTCCTTCATTTGCCATATTTTCTGGGGTTTTTCAATTCTACCTGAATGTTTGCTGGATTCTCCCACCAAGCTGGTTCTCTTCTGTATCTTTTCATGATATATTGCTGGTGGTGAAAGTCTCAATGGAGGTACAGTTTCTATATGCAAAGATTTCTGTGGCCTCTGAAGGTGATTCAGTATTTCATACTGCAAAAGGAAACCAATTCGTTACAGACTTGCAGTACTGTAGGCCATGTTCATTTGGAACAAGTAAAGCTAGAAATTAATTTCAATTTTTAAGGTTGAAATTTAAGGTCCTAAAAGAGGGGTATATTGCCGTATTCATTAGAGAAATGGTATAAGGCTATAACTTGATCAAGGCTTCCAAATAGCACCAAAGTCAGTTTGACTCATTGGAAAACTTCCGGATGTAACTGAGAGATGTATGATACATGTGGAAAAGAAATAGCCAATGCAATCATCTGAATATAGTTTTACCCGTGACATCTGCTGAAGCCCACGAGATCGCTCGACATGATCCATTTCATGAGTATGATAGGTGCCATGAGATACCTCGCTTTCAGCCCTAAAATGTTTCACTAGTCCATTCTCAGATATAGGTGATCTGTTTCGGGCTTGTGTAGTAGTTGAAAGACAGATTGGGCATCCACCTTTGGAATCCCTATTGGATGATTTGCTATGTACGGACTCACATTGGAGATGGGTTGCATGTCCACAACTGAATACTCGTACTGCCGAAATAGCACTTTCTTTGGAAAGAGAGCAACTGCATATGCAACATACAAAAGTTTGTGGAGCAAATCCATGACAAACCCCTCTCTTTAGTAAGCTCAAGGTATAGAATGAATCATCCTCAATTACAGACTTGGCTGTTTCCTGCAGGCAGGCGCATAAAGGTATCAGAGGAGCAATATATATCTTCAGTAGGGTCCTGCCCAGCTGCCCTGCTGTTTCACCTTAAAAAGGGTATCAGACTATCAGAGGAACTAGAAATTATTTTCTATCATACAAAATATAGAAGGTTTTTTATCCCGAAAATTGTAGAAGCAAACAAACGTTTACTTAAAAAAACTAAGGTTTGTAGACCATTCTAAGCATTGTGTACTGAATGGACAATGGTATAAGTCAACCAACTTGGTGTAATAGCAACATGGAATTGCCTATCACATTAGAGCTGCATGGAAGTGCCTAAAACATGAAATTGTCAGTCTGCTATACCTACAAGTAAAATGCATATAGAAGAAAATCAATATGGACATACCAGTATTCTTTTTTCGTAAAGGTACATAGACAGCATTCTATGTATGACAAGCTTAAAATCACCGAACTCTTGACTCCCATTGTCAGATAATAGCTTGGACATGATTGCTGGTAGGGGTATATGCCCAGTCATTGCCTCAATTATTTCTCCAACGAACTGTGAAAATACTCTCTGCAGTGCATTCAAGCACCTTTGATGAGATGAAATCCTCATTTTTTGTGATAATCCTTTGTCCTTTGGCTGTCCATTCGATGTTTCACTCCCCTTGGGACTGGTACCTTTTTCATTTACATACTTGCTTCCGTACAGTTTTTTCAGCGGCTCTGAGAAGCTGAATTGATAACATAATAACATTGATGCCAATTACATATATCAGAACACAAGATGGATATTTTTTATGCATGACAAGCCACAAACATGACAAAGCATAGGACTGTGAAAGAAAAAACTTGCGCAATTCCACAATTATAGGTTGGTTATAACCTCTTAAATGTGTCAAATAATCTAATGGAAATTTATCATGATTAAATATTTATGGCCTTGCTTGATTTCTCCGCCTGACGATAATGGACAAAGGCATTGTTTATGTCACTGTCTATTATGACTACTCACAAATTGATGCCACTGCAGAGAAAGTTCAATAGAAATAACTTGGCATCATCACTTTATCACAACCACTCTCGTTGCCCCACCTATGTGGATATCGAATTTACCCTCCATGCTTGGATCAGAAGAGTTTCCCACAGTAATTCCCTATCAGTGTTTAAGAGTATGACTAGGTGCGATAACTGACCAGTACAATTTTCATGAAAGGCATAGATCCACAGTCAACACTCACACAACTTACAATGTGATAGATCATATTACTAGGAACGAATAAAAAATACCACACCATCTAAATTACAAATTAGTATTCCACACTTATACTACTCGCAAACCAGCAACTGAGATAACAAAATTCTACAAACCTATAAATCTGAATAACATGAGCAGATGTGTCACTTGTCGATTTATCTCAGTCAGAGATATTTTCCAACTGTAACAAAGTATTAATATGTTAACAACTTACGAGTCAAGTAGTTGAAACCAAAGGAACTGGGACTCCTCTGGGTTTAAGCGTTGTGAATTCCTTTGGCACAATCCAATGGCAGCACGTAATGCATCAAGTACAGGATGAGCCTTTACAAAAAAATTGTTGAATATGTTACCACAATTACCATGTATACAACAGAGTTAACAAATCCATGAAATCATTTAAATAGGTAGGAGAAAAAATACCTCACTCATTTTTAGGACAATATCTGGTTGCTCCATCTCAGAGATACTTTTTGATGCAATCCCAGAGAAAGCATTTTCCACTGAAGATATAAACAAGCTGATTTTCTCATCGAGACCTGCTAGAACTAGTGCCAGTGCACTCCCAACATCACCAACTCTCTCTTGCAAGAAAGCAGCAGCATCTGTAACTCCATAATATAAACAAAGATGCAAACACCGTTCTAATCTGTAACTGTCAAAAGTCTCCAAAAACTTCAAAACTGACCTTCGCTCGTACTGACACAAAAGCTGTGCAAGAAGTTTTTTTATTTATTAACAGATATGATGAAGATAACACGCAACATTGTTGTGATCGCCAGAAGTTTTACAAATACTTTCATATATCAGAGTTGCAATCATATCAGTAAGACCAAATTTGCATCTCTTTAAAATATAGCAAAATTGTAGGTTCACAACAAAATGGAGAACTGCAAAGTATTGATTTTGTGAACAGTTATAAACATAATCAGGTCCAACTAGGTGCAAGTCTACTGGGGAGCCATAGTAGCATGATAACATCAAAGTTCAGTATAATGGTTAGTGCTATAACTAGCTTCTGAAGATCTGCTCAATAGAAGTAAAAAAAAGGAGCCATACTAACATGAAAGCTAACAAAACAGCTGGCGGTTGTGTTTTCTTTACAAAGGAAATGCATATATTGCTTCTTGATAAAACAAAACATTTACAACAAATCACTGTTCTGTAATTGTAAATAAATTAAACACAGCTATGTGCGATATAATGTTAAACATTAAAGGTCTATAGAGATGCTCAAAAGCTTCTTACTGTTAAAAATTACTAACAGTTAAAAAGTCCTTCAACATACTTGGTTTCAAAAAGGAAATCGATATATTTACCTCCAGATAGAGTTCAACTATCTCATCAGTCATAAGAACAGGATTGCGGTCAAACAACTTGGGGAGATTTGAAAGTCTCTGTGTATAATATTCAAGTTCATGGGACGAGTACTGAAGTTCAACCGTTCTATTGTTTCTGGCACTGAGCTCACTGAAGTCAAGTTTTCCTGACAAGTGCACTTCAATTGCAGTTTTCAAGAAAAGAAAGAGGCTGTGGAGATCAGAATGAAGCTCTGACAATATTTGTTGGATCTTATTGTGGAAATGATCAATGACTAAGACAAATGCACACTCCCTGAGAAAAGGCAACAGGGAAGAAAAAGAGCACATTCAGTAAAAAGACAAACAAGCAAGCATATAATTAAGTTGAGGAATATGATTTACTTATTAAACGAACTAGCAATTTCACCTGCTTAGTTTGACTAGCTCAGGGAAAAGAGACAATACTGTGGAATGAAATGACAAAGCTTCATCATCTGCCAATTCGGATAGCTTTTTGTTAATGAAGATAAAAGCAATGAATGGTTCCAGGGTATCCTTCATGTAACTTTCTAAAGCAGCCAAGTTTTGCCTTCTGGTCATATATATTAAGCCACAGGCCTGTACAGTAGCAATAATGTTCAGTAGTAAGCTAAAAGGTATTTTGATTATGAGAAGTTAACTTTCGAAGAGTAATGGTAACGAACCTGATGAAAATGGGCATCTAAACAGAGATGCAACACATAATCAGAATTCCAGTCAGTTTGAGGAACTGCATTGAAGAGCTGAAGAACTTCTTTTTCTTTTTGAGTTGGTGTTTTTTTATCATCGAATGACAGGATATTGGATGAAGTAAGATGTCTGAGAATGTGCCTAACAACTCTTTGAGATGCTTTTGCCCTTTTGTGGGAAACAAAAAAGGACACAAATTCGATTAGATAACCAAAGTCCTTTTCTGAAGGCCAAATTTCTGACTCAGCAGCACCTAGAACAATTGAGTAAACAGACTCATTTTCCAAACCAACAATATCGACAATGGCATCCACTACATTCTGTAACATAACATTTTCACTCCCTGGGTTTCCAATATCAATATTGTCTTCATCCTCTAAGACAGGAGCATCAAGAGTATTAAATGGGCTATCTCTAGGTTCAAATCTCTCATGTACAAAAGCACATTTGAGAACATCCAAAGAAGCTTCAGTATCCATCCATAGCAGATAGCATATGTTTGGGCATTTCCCACAAGAGGATTTGAAGCTCTTATATACATCAGTTGTGAAAGTCTTAGACTCCTCAAGCAAAAATTGCAAAAGTTCTTCTTGCGCTGAATGAAGGCGGGATTGGGGAATTCTCCCGTGCCCTGAAAAATAAATCATGCGAGAACATCCTATTAAGATCTATTTTTAACCAGAACATTCTGTACAGCAACTTCATGTGTATCCTTGGTTACACAAATAATCTTGATGGGAATTGTGCAAACATCCTTACGAGAATGACACAGTGCCTACATCTCATTGTAGAGAGAGATCCAAAAGGCCCACCCATGGTAGAGTTGAACTCTCCAGTTTTACAAAATCAGTTAAGCTTTTCACATGTAGTTTTATTAGCATGTTTTACAATTTGTGAATTTCCAGTTCTAACAGAAGACACAGCAGCATAGCACGGGAAAACATGGGTTTATGGTCCAACTACTAATCTAGCATGAATTCATGAGATGGTAAATTGTGTCATAAATGGTACAGACACTAACCTGGAGGAAATGCTAGGCCCTGAAAGCAATACTTCAGGTAAACAAGCATCCTGTAGCTGTTTCAAACAAAGAAAAATTGTAGGGTAAGAGATTAGCTATATATGCAGTACTACCAAGATCTTACAAAAAGTATACTGATTTCATATATAGCACTTGGAGTATCTAGCAAACCCTCCATGTGCATATTCATGCATATGGGAAAAATCCGAAAAGCACCATCAGGATAAATTCCCAATTATTCGTGTAAACTAAAACAATAGCAAGGTAACTAATACTATTATTTCACTGATTAATGCAATTTACTCAAACAATTTTTTTATCAGAAACTTCAGAATAACTATGTTCAACTCACATACCTGCAACTTAAATAAAAAACTAAAATAGCTTACTGTATGATAATGGTGTTTACTAAGATACAGATACCACTTATCAAATCAAATTTCCTGAACACAAATTTATCATGAACTTCAGAATAATGAAATTATGCTCGTCTAACATACCCAAAACTTAAAAAAACTCTATATAATGCATATTATCATCTTATCTACTAGCATAGCTTTATGGGCTTTTATACAACTCCTACTGGCCACAAAATGACATACCAAGTAGAAGTGCCGTCTTTTCTACTAGTGTTCTGAATGACAGATAAAAGTTCCTCTAGAGGTGTACGGAAATCTTGCAAACCTTGGTTAAACAAATAAATTAGTGCACCATATAACCCATGTTCACGACACAGTCTGACTACCTGCATACAACACAAGGCCAAGAAATCAAATCAGGCGTAAATAATTGTTCAACACAACAGTCTGATCTCCAAAATATAATAATAGAAACCAAATAAATTGAAAAAAGGAAGAAATTATGAGGATTGAGGCATTTTATTTTATTGGTCAACATATGCAATAGAACATGTCTGACAAGCCATATAGATGCATTTCTTCACTTCTTAAATGCAAATTATGTATACCTGATTAAAATCCAATGAAGAAATATCCATATGAAGAATGCATTGTTCAACTCGCTGCAACCATCCTTTGCTACTATAATGCTCTACTAGCGCTTGCATGATCTGCAAATCAGATTGGCATAAATACAGTCATTTGCAGGATTCTGTGCTAACACTAGTAAACTCTTGATGTTGCTCACCTCAGGTGGCAAAGAGCCAAGCATGTCCTTCAATATATAGGGCTCTAGCACCTCCAGAAACATACCTGTTATCAATGTCATGTCAGCTTTTTCATGTTATAGCAGCAAATTAACAACAGAAACATGTACATGCACCATCTAATCAACCAGCAAAGGACATATGCAAACAAATAAGCCTTCAGAATCTTCAAAAGTGCAAGTACACATATTTCATTTCAAAAAAAAATGAAGTAAAGGCAGCAAAGGAATGAACAAGTGCTGGTCCATGCAAACATGAGGAGCCAGCCCAAGTAGAGTTATGCAAAAGCATCCATCCAAAGAGATTTAGAGAGAGAGAGAGAGAGAGAGAGCGTGCTACTCAGATAGGGATCAGGTATCTGTCTTCCTTTGTGTGCTTCTAGAGAGATAAATTAAGAAAGATTACAGTAGGTATCAAAGAAAGATCTACACTCAATGCATAAGGGAGGACTGCATCAGATATTCAACTTCCACGAGTATTTCACAAGGCATGAACAAAATAAACTTCAGAGATAAACCAAAAGGAAAGGTTACTATTCCTTATGATCAAATTAAAACAAGCATACCTCCACTTTTTGCAGCAACAAACTTAGAAAAGACTGTGTCAAAAAGGATGTCATTTCGTCCAATATGAACACAGTACTCAACTGCAACCCCTCCTACACGGGCATATTGTTCCTCTCTCAGTGTCAGCAGGGATCTATCGGCATATACCAGGTTATCTGATGCACCCCCTTTTCCACTATGGCTTGACAATGCAATTGAAATATATTCAAATACATAATGTATATACGACAGCAGCAACTCTACTAAATACGGCATTATGGCTTCCCGAATAGAACCGACTGTTCTTGGGAGATCAACAACACCCTGGGTCTGACCATCATAAAGTTTCATTGCCATGTCCAGTGCACCCATCCAATCACCAGCTCTCTTTAGTGCTTCAATCCGCTCTTTCCATGGAAGAAGTCGGGAAATTGTGAGGAAATTTGGGCCAAGAATATACACCGTAGCACCTCTTACTGCTACCGAACTGCTAAAATGCCTCTCTGGGTTACCAAACATGTTAGAAAAATGTGTATGGTATAGTATGCTGTCATCGAAGACAAAACCATCAAGAATAAATATGGTCCTGCGAAGCTCATTGCCATCTTTGGAGAACAAACAGAGTTGTCCTCTCGAATTAAGGACAACCAGCATCTGAAAGGAAAAAACAGTGACATCGTTTTACATCTAGAAAGAGAAAATAAGCTGAATGGATCAGAAAATAAGCACCTGATCGTCCAACCAGGCAACACCAATTGCGGCACTATCAATCTTCCATTGCTTATGGTTAATCATCTTTGATTTAACAAACTTTGCCACTTGAACATGACGATCCCATGCTAGTGCAAGCCATGGCACTTGTTCTTCATCTGTAGTGTTGAGCATATTAGTCCATGAAAATCTAACATAGTCAAAAATAAGGCACCAATCAATGCCCAGAGATAAGGCCCCTAATCTTACCTGGTGATGGTGAATTACTCAAGGATGTAGCGTATTTCCATGCAGCATAAGCAATGGAGCCCTCTCGTGCTCCATCTGGTCTAGAGAAGGTCTCAATATGGTCAACATGATCAATACTGGTACGGAGCCTAACCTAACAGGAGAAACACAGAGCGCCATAACTAAGTCGACAAGTTCAGATGGTAATGACTTGACAGGATAACATACAACAAAAAAATTATAAAATGCTTCTAGAATTATGTAAATGGCTCGTACCGCAAGAGCATGTTGATGCATAATAAACATGACTACAACACCATCCTCCATTGGAGAAGAACCTTCATTGAAAAACTTCCATCCAGAATCAACTCCCACTACACCTCCAACAACACCTCCCATCATGCTGCTAAGACCACCACCAGAGGAGGTCATCAGGTTTCCCTGGGCAGATGAGTTGCCAGAACCAAAGGATTCGTCCACTAGAAGAGGACAGGCTGAGAGAACAATTCCAGTATTTCCATCAAAAAGGCGCTGGCAAATTGCAGCTAAGTTTTTTCAGGCCAGACATAAATTTAACAGGGGATCAAGTAAGTCAATACGTACACAATGGAAATAATGATGTTACTTCATACCTGGGTTCCCTTGACAGTCAAGCGATTAATTACTGGGATAATGGAAAATGTGTGCAAAAGAACTAGCCCCTTTGAATCACCAGTGATGGCTTTAGATTGACGGATAAAGCAAGCATGCACAACAGCTGCTGTGTGCTCACCATATATGACTTTTGCTGCTGTACCTTTCTGTACATCCCAGATTGTCATGTGACCATCACCATATCCTACTAGCAGAAGATCCCCTTGCTGGTTGAAGCACATGGCAGTCACCGGTGATAGGGTTTTCTCACCTTGGTTCCAAAAGAACAGCATCTGAAATCATAAAATCAGTGTTTATAGTCTGGACAAGCAAGCGACATTGTTTACGGAACTTCAGAACCACCAACATAGGATGGTTATCCATATTTTCAACTCAAGGAAGATAAGAATTCTGGCAGAACTACAACAGTGAAGTCTACCCAGAGTGTTATCTAAAGAATCATATTCAAGTCCACACAATACTCAATGTCTCAATCATCTCGAAAAGCATACCACTTAGCATTAACCAAACAATGATTATTCACATTGGTACCAAAGACTAACCTTTGCATCTGTATCATCAGCTTGATGGACAGAATATTTGCTTGGTATGACAATGACAGCTCCTTTAGATGTGCCCATCGCTATATAATTCTTATGAACTGTTAGCACCTGAGGAGAGCCATGGTCCTGTCCAAACGACGGGGAGGACATGGCACGACTTATAGGGTTGTCCACTTCGATCTGCATGTAACCAATAGCTGGTTGGCCCCTTCCAATCCCCTCCAGATGCATGGGTTGTGCGGCTGCTCCTTCCTCCCAGTGCTGCCCAAAAGAAGCCTGCCTCTTCTCAAGCTCCTCCGCCTGCTCCAATGGTTTCATTGACATCTTTGGCTTTTTCTCCACAATCTTCTCAGCTTTCCTGCTAATCTCCAGCCTCTCTTCAATTAACTTGTCAATGATGCTCTCAGATTCCGATTGCTCTTCCTCAGCTGTATCAGATCTTTCAAATCCATGCTCATTATCAACCTTTTCCTCGCAAACAGCCCCAACGTGATCCCCAGCATCACCACATTCTACCAGACTTTCATCAGTAATTTGATCATCTACATTTTCCTCGTCAACAAGACCAATCTGATCCCCAGCTTGATTAGTTTCTGTCAAATTCTCGCCTCCAAGTTGCTCATGCTCTTTGGTATTCTCAGAAACAGCAGAATCCGCACCAACTTCTTCCACCGACTCAGTGGGCTCAGAATTCTCTTCGAACCCCACTTCTCCATGCTTGTCCTCTCCCAATTCTTCATCGCCACTCCTACTGGCAGCTTCCACGGTCACATTCGCATCCACTTCCGCATTAGCCTTTTCCGCTACCTGTGCTTCCGAATTTCCAGTGGGAGGAAACTCCTCGGAGGCTTCGGAACCGGAGCCTTCGTCTAGGAGCTTCTCAATGGGCGCCGAGGCAGAACGCCGGGACTTAATGGCAGCGGCATGAGGGGTGAGGACAGCGCGGGACGCAGCGGCAGCTGCGGCCAGAGCGGCGCCAGGCTTGGGGCTGGGTCGAACGCCCCGGAAAAGCGAAGGAAGTGGCTTCGACGAGGATGAATAGGAAGAGGAAGCAGTGTTGTTCGAGAAGGTTCTCGAGACGAGGGAGGACAGGGTCGCCGACGGCGAGGCGGAAGCGGATCTCCTAGGGGAAGCCGAAGGGTAAGGGGACGACGAAGGCGAGGGTTTAGGAGGCAGCGCTGGGGCTCGGATACTGGTTATGGCATCGATCTGGATGCTAGGTCTAGGTATAGGGGTTGGCTCGTCGGTGTCGGAATCGGATGATGATAGAAGGAGAAGCAGGTCGTCGACGGCGCGCCGGTGATCGGCGTCGCCGTCGCCATCAGCTCCGGAGACTGAGGAGGATGTGGGAGATGAAGGGATGAAGGCGTCGACGTCGAGTTCCTGCGACGGCGGAGGATGGGACGCCATCGCCGGCGACGACGTTGACACGGGGGAGACCGGACCGGACTAGACCTCTTGTATCATCGGGCATCGAAGAAGAGGTAGCAACTGGGCCGGCACAGAATGAGCCCATCCATCACCGGGTATCACGGTCAGCGGCCTGCTGTAAACGGGCGCGCACGGCAGCACGGGAGCTCGATCGGTGCGGACTGCGGAGGAAGGGCGCCGCCGTGCACGAGTAAGTCGCTGGCATGAGGATCGTCACGCCGGCGCCGGCGAGCGAGGTGTACGCCAAGGTCCGTGTGCTCAGCGCCGGCGACCCCGAACTGGACGCGGATGCAGTTTTTTTAAATAATCTATTTTTTATCTGGAATTATATTTATAAGTAACTTCTAAAATAAGATCTCTATCGACTTTAACGATAAGTATTACCGTTGACTTTAACGATAAGTATTACCGTTGAAAATGACTGTATCGTTAAACCAAGATACATAAAAGAATCTAACCATTTGGTTTGGTAACAGGAGTTTTATGTCAAATTTTATCATAAAAAACTAAATAGTTTATATTATAAAATAAAAACGAAAAAATATATATGCATTTACTGAAAAACAGAATCAAGACGGTTAATAATTTATTTCAAGAATCACGCACTGATCGCAAAATACACAAAATAATTAGCGCGTGCACCTGATTGATCAAAAGTGACACCTTCGTCACATCTAGCGTGCTTAATCTAGCTAGCCAATCATGTAGTGTTCATGGGATGATCTTGTGTGCCCCGGCGAAGAACGCGAGGGCGCCGACGAGCGGCGCGTTGGTGTAGGTGGACGGCTCGGCCTGGGCGTAGTTGTCGCGGCTGTCGGAGAAGCCGTCGCCGCCGTCCGGGCCCCCGACGACGGCGCCGACGAGCACGTTCCTGTCCGGCTCCGGCGAGTGCAGGTACTGGAACCCCTCGTCGCAGCCGATGCGGCCCCGGTGGTCGCGCACCGACGGCATGGAGGTGCCGCGGTGGTGCACGTGCCGCGGGTACCGCGACCCGAACCCCACCATGTATGACATCCCCGCCGGATTCGCCCCCAGTATGTAGTCCACCTGCCATGCATCGATTTTGAGCGAGCTTTAATTCCGTTGAAATTTCTCAAATTCGAGTAAATTTTAAATAATTTAGCGCTACTAGTACTAGCTCGTGCCTGTCAAAAGAATTTTTTTAATGTTTGACCTGTTTCTTGGCGAGTGAGACGAGGGTGGAGGGAGCGACGGCGGTGGAGCCGCACGAGACGGTAGCTCCGGCGAGGTACTTGGCGTAGGCGAGGAGAAGGAAGGTGGTGGATGTCACGTACTGCATGTTGCTGTCGCCTTCTTTGAACAGGAGGCCCCCTGTTAATTTCACGCAGTTCATTTATCATATCTTGCTAATTAATTAATTAGTTAGTTGCTCCATCTATTTTATATTATAGATTGTTTAGTTTTAAATCAAAATTGATCAAAATCAAGCAAAAATAGATTAACATTTATAATATGTTCACATATATTTATTAATACATATTTTATTAGTGGATTAAATTAAACTAATTTGATATTATAGTTATTGATATATTTTCTTTAAAACTAGTCAATTTTGATTTTATAATATGCCATGAGGGAGTAATTAGCAGCTGAAATGGCACTAAATGGAATTGGATAAAGTGATTAATTGTTAAGTAGTAGTAATTAAGCTGTACCTGGCGTGTACTGGGACTGGAAGCCATTGACTCCCGGCAGCAGGGAGCAGATGTAGTTGTCAGTGTGCGCCTTGTACAGCTGCAGCCCGTCTGCTTTGCTCTGCAAGAACCCCTGCGAATTGCACAGATTCATTAGCTATACAAAACAATCTAGATTTGAGATGCATGTGATCGATCGAGTGCAGTGCAGTGCCTTGGAGAGGAGGACTTTGGTGGACACGCGCTTGTCGTCCCAGCTGAAGGTGAAGTCGTCCTGCTCGGCGCCCAGGGCATGGCCGTTTGAGCTGATGTACGACAGGTACACGTCCTTCTCCGACGACGGCGACGCCAGCTGCAGCCACGCCGCCGCCCACAGCAGCTCGTCCTGCGTATACCGAACACCTCCATCGATCAGCCAGCGGCTCGGTTAGCTAATCAGCAGTTCATGCAAAAAACAAGATCTTCTAGCTTATCTAGGCATGCAACCATTGGTTGCTTCTCTGAACAGCCAGGATTCAGATAATCCAGAGAAATCTCTGCGTGCATGTGACTGCGTGCTCTGCTCTGTATAAGCCGATCGATTCAGACAAGAAAAGTTGGGATGCATCGGAACGTGCATGAGTAAGACAAGTTGCAATGCATTATGCATCTCAGCATCTGATTGAAAAGAAGAGACAAAAGAGAAAGACCAAGACTAGGAACAAAACTGCTGCCCGCTGGCTGCAGGTTGGTTGCTAGCAGCTAGCTTACATGGTAGCCGGAGTAGGAGCAGTAGAAGGGGCACACCACTGAGCTGAGCGAGTCGCTGTACGAGCCCCTGTACCTGTCCGCGAAATCAAACACCTGCACACGAAATCGTCAGGAATACATCCATTGCAAGCCTGTGACACGGTGACGTGCAGTGCTGCGTGCATCCGTGCATGTGACCGTGTATTCCTGCTACCTGTCGCGCTGCCTGGAGCAGCTTGGCGGAGTAGGCGGGGTCGCAGCCACGGAAGACGATGGACGCGGCGGCCAGCGCGGCGGCGGTCTCGCCGGCGACGTCCGAACCGGGGCTCTGGGGCGTCACCTTGTACACGGTGCGCGGCGTGTCCATGTCCTCCGGCCGCTCCCAGCACCGGTGGTCCTGGTACGGGTCCGCCACCTGGACGTAGAGAGTGTCCGGCGTCGCCGTGGCCGCCTTGAGCAGGTAGTCGGCGCCCCACCGCACGGCCTCCTTGGCGTTGTCAAGCTGGCCGCCGCCGAAGCCCAGGAACCCGCGCGGCATCATGTCTCCGAACTCGACGACGCTCCACGACAGCATGGTCACCGTGAACGCCATGGGCAGGCCGAACTTGATGTTGTCGCCGGCGTCGTAGTAGCCGCCAACCAGGTCCACCTATATATAAATGCACATATATGTCAACCAACATCTAGCTCTAGCTCGTGAGTCGTGACCTCTTCTCGATCTCTCTCTCTCTCCCGCGTGCGGTACCAACCTGGTCGGCAGAGCCGTCGGAGAGGCCGGAGTCGGCGCGCCACGTGACGCGCTGGCCGGGCGGCAGCTTGCCGGAGCGCTGGGCCTCGAAGAAGAGTATGGCCTTGTCGAGGGCGTCCGCGTAATTGAACGCCGCCACCTCGCGAGCGGCGGCGAGGCAGAGCACCAAGGCAGCGACGACGACGAGCAAGTAGTAATCCCCGGACTTGGACTTGGAGGAGTACATGGTGGTTAGTGGTTTACATACGTGTTCGTGCACAAGCTAGTTAAGATCGAGGTGCATGCATGCTATAGCTAGCTAGTGTGTGATATATATAACGGTCAGTGCAGTGTGCAGGCCGGTGTGGTAGTTGTTGGTTGGAGGCATCAGACAAACTGAAAGAGTGGCGTCTGTTACGGGGCAGCTTGTGGATGGACGCATCTGGTCAACTATCCATATATCACGTGTACTGATCAATGCAGGCTACGCCAAGGGTCACGGATCGACTTGTGCTGACAGTTGTGGCAGTTAGGCATTAGTGAGCTTGGTGAGTGACTGGTGTGTACTAGGCAAGCTAGGACCGTACTGTAGCTGGACAGTAGTTTCACACACATATATATATTTGGTAATTAAACAGGTAATTAAGCAGCAGTAAGACGTACGATACGTCTAGATACGAGTTACGTACGCAGATTTACGCATGCATCCTCGCCTTGATTTACTGAGATTTGACTTGCTTATGAGGACATAATTTGTCCTCTTGCTCTTAACCCGAGAGAATTGCTGTCAGTGTGTACAGGTAGAGTGGAAGTCAAGATATGCAGTTAGTAGGTGTACATTAGCATATTATCGCTGTCTGCAAAATAGTGAAATGCAGATATCTATATGTTTATATGGAGTATAGAAAATGCGAAGAGAATATTGCTATTTATTATTACCTCCATTTTATTAGTTTTTTACACCGTCTTTGATAAAAAATTCTTTCAAATATCAGTCTATTTATATTTACGCTAAATCTAAATATTCTTAACTTAATTATTAGTCAAAAATTACAGATTTCAACTTTAGTGAAAATATAAATGTCTTATGTTTTGCTATTTTACGGTCGACTATAATCACACAGAGAGAACCAGGAACCAGGTGAGAAAAAGTGGCCCCCATCTGTTATTTTATAGTAAAGAAAAATTATAGATAACTTATGCCTAAACTATGGCGCATTCTCTTAATCGAAAAAGTAGCAGGAGTACTAAACAGTTAACAGTTTGCTCTGAACATTAGTTATTTCTGCAGCCGGGCGGCCGGCTGAATGCATGGCGCATATCTGTCCCGCTGCGCGTGAATTCAGCATTTCAGCCTTGTCTAAGCTGCATTGCAGAGCTCAGGCTCCAGAGGCAGCAAACGCAGACGAACTGCAGATATAGCTGCGATCGATGGAGCAGACGATGCCTCAATCAGTTCAAGTGATTTGCTCGAGTAACGTCGGCGCTGATTACGGCCGGCGGCCGCTTGCTTCGACTCGATCGATCATGGGCTGTCGTTAGATCGGTTGGTTCTTCCTTCACGTGCACACCCTCCTCTGCTGCGCACGGCATCGAAGGAATCAGGTAGGCGGCCACGGCGACATCTGATCTGCCTCTCCTTGTCGTCGTCTCAGCTGCTCGCTGAGATGGAGACTCTTTGGTAGACAGTTTATCTTACAGTTTAAAATAGGTGTTCCTCAGTTTACCTAAAACCAATAAAAATCGACAACTTTAAATCAACTTTGTAAGGGAAATAGCTCGGTTATCATAAAACGATTTAACTACTTGCTCTTGTTCACTGTTACTCTTTACTAGAGTATAGCAGGGTTTTTATCTTGCCGTTTTCGAGTTTAAAATAGGTGTTCCTCAGTTTACCTAAAACCGATAAAATTCGATAACTTTAGATCAACTTCGTACGAAAAATAGCTCCGTTATCATTACTCGACTGAACTGCTTGCTTCTTGTTCACTGAGACTCCATTGGTAGAGCTTCGCAGAGTTTATCTTGAAAACCTGTTTTCAAGCTAAAAAACAATCTCTCTTGGTTTACCTAAAACTGATAAAAACTAACAATTTCTAATCAACTCCATATAAAAAACCAGCTAAAACCGTTATGTTTCACAAACCGACCCTAACGGTTTGGAAACCAAGTGGTAATATAAATCCTGAGCATGAGGCCCATTGGGCAAAAAATCTTTGGAGATAATCGAGCCCAATTAGCTCACTGGAGACGTGGGGGCCCAATTTTGAAGGGCCGTATCGAAGTGCTATGTTGTCGTAGCTGGGCCGGTCCGGGCCTTTTCGGCCCAATACAACGAGGCAGCGCTGCTTTCCAGGCTGGCGACAACGCGTTCTTTCCCTTTTCTTTTATCTCCCCCCTGCTGCTGACGTGGACTGGCATCGAAATTCCGTTTGCTCGGTGTTCCTCCCAATCCAGACACACATCCTCTCCTGCGGCTCTGCGACTCACCGCCCCGGACGCGGCGACTGCGGCGGCGCATCCTGGCCACAACGGTGGCGGCGGCGGCGGCGCCTCACCCAGCACCCTTGTGAGGTAAGCCGCCATCCTCTTCGTTTTGTTGTCCAAGGATAAATTCCACAAGAGCGGTGGGAACGAGATATTGTCGCGTTCGTGCTAGTGTCACGAGGAGCTTTGAATCCGCGATTGTTTAGACGCTGCTGGATCTGGCCGGCGTCCGTCTATGAGTTCCCGGCTGCTCCGGCAATCCAGGGTAGGCTCTGACTGGATCGTATGCAATTCAGCTGCAGCTAGCAATTTTGGGAATCCGAACATTTGAAAAAACGAAGAAACCGGATGCCCACCCCTGGCCGCAATCACCTCGACCTTGCCCTTGTAACTTGCAGTGCTCATTGCCGTGTTAATTTCTCGTTGTCATGTTAATCCTTGACAACAAAACATAGTCCATCACTACAAACCACACGCCGTATGCCAGTATTTAATCTTGTATCAGGACTACAAACACTCAGACAACAGTAGGTTGTACTCCAGTAATCCTAAACAAAGTATAGGTTGATTTACAAGTATAAATTATTAAATCCATGTGCTATCTAAACCCCGTTTGATTCTCCATGCCATCAATAAACTGAACTGCAGTTAGCTCATCTCGCAGGATATACCATCATGTGAATCATCTTCACATAGCGTTGTATAATGATTTTCAGATTCTGCCCAGTCCAATCTTACACACTATAATATTTCGATATTCTATTTTCTGGTATAAATCGCAATGTTTCTATAGTAGACACCGGACAACGAGCAACCTTCACACAGTAGATCCCAAAACAGACTTGTCCTTTCCATACCCATAACTCGAAAACCATCTACTAAAAATTATTTTGCTTCTCAGGTCAGTGATCGCCAAGCCACCCTATTTGTCCTCACACAAACCATGCATACCTTCATAACCTACTTGTTTTTCAATCAAAATCCATTGCATTACTTGGTGCATTGATTTCAAAAACACGAAAACAAGAGCTCCTTAACTTGTGTTTGTCAAAAATGTCAACTGTCATGGTAGAAGTTTGTTACCTTAAAATTCTTATTTGTTGTGTTGTGAGATTATTATTTGGACCAATCTATGAAATGATGCAAATATCTTACAGGAATTCCTATACAGACATTGCTTCCAGCAATTTAAGTGAGGAACTTTCAGGCTTCTAGTGATTAATAACCACTGGTCTTCAATGGCACGGCCCTCTGCTGAAAAAACGCCATCAGTCTATCTTTACATCCCCAATATCATTGGTAAGCCTCTGAATGATTTCTTGTTTATATACACTGCACTATTACCAAAGCTAATGTGCAAAAGCTATTTTGTCAGAATTAATAGCTAATTAGCAACCTGCAAACATCAATGGCACATGGAGAACATCGACCCAAAAGAAACTAGAAATATAATAATTGGAAACAACATAATAAAACACGTATTATTGAATAGAGGCAATGGGCAATTTTTCCTTACAAATTGTTATTTGCATCTTGTTATCATGCAGGCTATTTCAGGATCATCATAAACTTCATTGCTTTTGCCATATGTTACTCCAATAGGGTGCTTTTTGCTATCCTGTACTTCTTCAGGTGAATGCTATAAATTTATCCACAGACTACTTGCCTTCTTATACATTTGGTTTATCTGTAATTCTAACATCATCGGAATCTATCAGTTTTTTCTGCGATGGCTTGGATGGTTGGTTTGCACGCAAGTTTAACCAAGGTAATAAGCATTCCTTCTGTGATCAATGCCATGTACTTGTGTAGTTTGCCCTAGATTAATTTCTAGTTTGTCTGCTTCCTTGTGACTTCAATGCATTATCTGATTATTATTGTTGAATGCCTGTCATAGTTAAATCTCACTTTATCCTTATTCACTTTCCTGGTATATAAACTATTGGGTTAAGTTTCTGAAATTATCTGATCAGTTCATGGCATTTTATGTATCAGCGTCAACATTTGGAGCTGTGTTGGACATGGTAACAGATAGGTACTCCTCAAATAAATCATTGAACTCTGTATGCAGGGTCAATGCATTCTGCAGCCTGAAATAATTTCATGGTTCACATTGCTCTTCCCCAGGGTTAGCACTGCTTGTTTATTGGCACTTCTCTCCCAGTTTTACAGGTAAATGAAAGCAGAAAACACTTCAGTTGTGGTAGCTTGAATCTCGATACCTGATACAAACTGTATTTGCACATTTCTTTGCAGACCTGGCTTGGTTTTCTTGATGTTGCTTGGGTTGGATATTACGAGCCATTGGTTTCAAATGTACAGGTTAGTTTTCTTTACTTTTCTTTTACGTACCATTTTTTCGATTTCTTAACCTAGTAGTGCTTCCTCTTCTGGAGGGTAGTAAAAGGATCAGAATAAATGTAATCACCTACTATCCTATTGCTCAAGAAGACAGAATGATGTTTCATGATGCATATATCGTATGCTTACTGCCAACTTCTTATGTCCTATAATTTTGTGATGCATCTCTCTTTGCTTCTACATGGGTTGCCAACTATCTGATGATTCTTTTTTTCTAGTTCTTTCTTGTCAGGCAAGACTAGCCACAAGGATGTAAAGGACACAGGCAATTGGCTTCTGAAATTATATTACGGACATCGGCCATTCATGGCCTTCTGTTGTGTTGCTTCTGAGGTATGTGATTATCCATATTTGACAGTGTCTGCATGAGTATCTCTATGTTGGATGGTATTCGGTCTGTTTAGCTGAATGATGGGCATAAATTGAGTAGATGCACTTTTGAGGTCTAGATACAGGATTTGTTGATGTGCTGAGGAATGGCAGAATGAGCTTATCGTACATATGCACATGAAACTAGCATTGAAAAGTCAATTTCATAGTCAATGAGACACCAGTTCAGCATGATCTGCACCCTTTTGCATTGCATACTAAACAACCCTTAAAACACCTTCTAACCAAGAAACTTTCCAAATTACAGGTTCTATACATCATTCTCTTCCTATTTGCTGATGAGAAGTCAACAAGCTTGCTTAATGTAAGAAGACATTATTTTTATGGTTGCTTATCCAATTAACAAATTTGCTGCTTAGCACCTAGTATTTCTGTATGCAACAGGTGTGCAGAGGTATTCTGAAGCAAAATCCTCTTACGGTCATCATGTTTATTTCAACTCTAGTTGGTTGGGCGTTGAAACAAGTGATCAATGTCATCCAGGTATCCAGAAATCAACTTTGAAATTTCTTGCAGCGGCAGGCCATTGCTATTTGAACAAGTATTGAGTCATAATCGTAACACTACTAGGTTTGATCTAGATAAAAAAAACAAAGTGTTGATGCAGTGGTTGGCTCATATATTTTACAGTTAGGGTATAACTAGTCCTATCTGTCGTCGTTCTAAAAATGTAGATTCATATATGTTGTTATGACAAGTTCTTATTGCACACTATATTCTTCTTTTGGAGTGTTTTGTCTATATGATTCTAGCAGTACCAATAGAGATACTTTAAGTTATTTTTTAACATTCACGTGTCTTCCCTGAGTGCAGATGAAAACAGCCGCGGATGCGTGCGTTGCGTTTGATTTGAAGCGCAGCAAGTGAGCAGAGACGCACAAAGATTCCTTTTATTAGTTTGTTTCGACATCTTTAAGAAAATATTCCATGAGGCTTGGTGTACCAAGGCACATATAATAGTTGCTCCTTGATGTAAGATCATGGCGTATCTCTGACCTGAGGGAGGACATACTTTGGCATATTGACACTAACGGCATGAAAAAAAGGACAGTTGTATTGAGGATTGTCAGATTCTGTATGTTTTTCTACAGTAATGAATTGTCGCGATCTTTGTTTCTTTATCAGCTGATGTAAAAGACAGACTTGGGTATCGGCTCACTCAAGCTGGTTTTCTGTGAATACATTTCTCACTTCCATGAATATTTGGAGAGCATGAATCCAGATCCTTATTCTGCATTTTACATCGATATAATTTGCTGCATGTTGATTTTCTTATTACTCGTTACACTAATCTCGAAAGAAATGCATCACATCATCTCCTCAATTGTTGTTTGGCAATTGTCGTGGTGATTGACATCGACCGCTTATTGAAGACCTCAAATCAAGTTGTCCTTCCTCCAGAATTATTGGTTTGGAATGGATTTTACTGTTTCATCCGTTCGCAAATATTTATCATTTTTGACTTTAAGTAACTATTATTTGACTAACACTATTTTTAAATAATAAAAAATATAGTATAAATGTTGTATCATTAATTTTTTCATCTAAATTACTGATCACACAACGTTCAGATATGCACTCCAGAATCCAGATACATTTCCACTGAACGGTACAATTTCTCTAAAAACTTTATCTATTACTATTTCTTTAATAATAAAAAAATATAGTATAATTGTTATAGCATTAAAATTGTCATCTAAATTACTATATTAATACCCTATATTAAGATTTATTAGTTTTAAACTTTCTCTGAAATTATTGGTCAAAGTATTAGTAAAAGGAGGAGTATGCAAGATAGAGACGCATCAGAGCCGTACCGTCAGTGTCACTTGAGTGAGAAAAGAGGAGGCGTTCTTATCCCGGCGGCGGCGGCGGCAAAGATGGCGGCGGCGGTGGCGCTGAGCAGCGGGCACAAGATGCCTACGGTGGGGCTGGGCGTCTGGCGGATGGAGTCCCCCGCCATCCGCGGCCTCATCCACTCCGCACTCCGCATCGGGTACCGCCACTTCGACTGTGCCGGTACGAACTCCTACCTACCTACCTAGCTAGCTATCCGTTCTCCTCGCGCGTCTGCACTGTTCGAGCCGAATCGGAGTTGCTACGAGTTGGTAGGTTCCAGAATTGCCGGTCCGGGAAAAGCTTTTGCTGCCTAAATCTAGGACGCCTGTACGCATTTGTGTGTCACTGTGGAAGTAATTGGTGAATTTGGCTTTGTTTGATCTCGTGCTGTGTGGAGATGTAATCAGGTTCATCATGTCTCGAGTCTGCAGTTTGTCTGTGATAAGCAGTTATAGAGACCAAATTTAGATAGTATTCTATGCTGGAGATGTGTCAGTTCTTCATTTATCGTCTTATTATGTGAATCGGATTTTAATTGACAGGGAATATGAATCAATGTTCCCAGTCTTCGATGGCATTTTGCCTCGTTGATTTGCTAACTTTACTTGCTTTCTGGTTCCACAGCTGATTACCAGAACGAAGCTGAAGTTGGTGATGCACTTGCAGAGGCATTCCAAACTGGACTTGTCAAGAGGGAGGATCTTTTCATCACAACCAAGGTATTGAGATTGGAAAATACATCTTTATGGTATCTTTGCAACCTTGACAATACTGCTGTTTTCCTACTTTGGAAATTATTCATCTACTGGTTAGTTTCTACTGCCACTTTGAAAAAGGATCTGCAGTGTTATGAATCATGTCCCATGACTATAGTGGTTAGCATGCTTAGCATTTTGCACTAACTAAATATGAGTTTTGCCTTCTGGGCTTGATGTAATTCTGAATGAGATTACTATCTTGTTAATTTACACCTGATTTTCGCTCAACAAGTATGTCATCAGGCAATTAATTAGCAAACGTTTTCCATTCTAGTGTACTCTTCTTTTCTCCCACATTTATTTATTATGTTATGGGTTTGAAGGTTCTGTATCTTTTTCTGGTTGTAGTTGTGGAACTCAGATCATGGGCATGTGGTTGAAGCTTGTAAGGATAGCTTGAAAAAGTTGCAGCTAGATTATCTAGATCTTTACCTTGTCCACTTCCCAGTGGCTACTCGGCATACAGGTACAACCTCTGTTCTTATTTTATCTAGGGTGGAGAAAGAACATTTATTCATTTTCATTGGGTTACTCAAATATGAGTGTTTCTATTGGTTACAGGAGTAGGCACGACTTCTAGTGCTCTTGGCGATGATGGTGTGCTAGACATTGATACCACTATCTCATTGGAGACAACATGGCATGCAATGGAAGATCTTGTTTCCATGGGACTGGTTCGCAGCATTGGGATTAGGTGAAGTAAATCAATGTTGCCAATTGTTCTCTAGTTATAATCATAGTTTAGATCACTTAGTATTGGAAACAACTTTAGAATATTTTGTTCTTCCTAGGTGCTACACTGTTTACATGAACAAGCAGAATAAGTATGAACATTTTTTCATTTTATATTTATGTACAGCACATATGCTATAATCCTTGTCTTTCTCACTTCACACAGTGTCCTTAGTCCTGAGTCTTCATATCCCAGGGTTTTGTCGTCCAATCATTACCAGATCTTCAGCTCCTGATCATTGGAGCTCCAAATTTACACATACTATTAGCTTGATAATTCTGCATGACATTCTGCTGTCTCTAACTAGCTGCAGCTTTCTCGGTAGTATTGTAGTGATGCCATTCTTTTTAGGCACAACTACTGATGCTAGCTCCTAGGTCTAGGAGATCACATTCAGAAGAACCATAATGGAGATATCTCTCTCACAATTTCATTCTGCTGTTTCCTCTTCTGTCATGCTGGAGGAAGTCAACTTCTCAAATCTAGCTGGTCCCAACTTGGCATCTCCTGGGACCTCACCCTCCCTATTCCTGAAATGATTGCAGCGGCTCGCTTCATCCTAAAATGGCCCTTCTTCGTGGACATCTTAATTGTCGGCTCATGGTCCCTCTGGCTGCACAGGAAGAGACACATTTTTAACAACCAGCGAATCTCTGTTGCCGATTGGAAGACCATTTTTTGCTCAGAACTCTCTTTAGTCTCATAGATTTCCTACTGTAACTAAGAACTTTATTTC
>KE370874.1:954126-965727 GCA_000418225.1 Zizania latifolia
AATCTTGATTTCTTTATTCTTAACACCTCCACACCGGGAATCAAAGTAGTGTAGACTCATCATCGGCATCTGCAATGGCAATCTGTGCCACTGCCCTGGTCGCTTTTTTCACTTCATCACACTCGTCGGCGAAGTGTCCAAATTCGCCACACTTGCGGCAATCAATCTTCGATTTATCGAACTTGCCGCGGTACTTCTTCTCACCATTGTTGCTGCCGGAGCCATTACCACTCATCTTCTCTTGAGCAACTATGGCCTCCCACTCAGTACGGGTGAGTCGTGGCTTAGCGCTAGCGAACAGTAGCTGCGTTCCTCCTTCCCTGTCACGTCGATGTCCCTTTGATGACTCCTCGAATGCCCTTAAACGACCGATGGTCTCCGTAACCGACATCTCTGTCACATCCCCCCATTGCTCGATGGTACTAACAATGGGTAGGAACTTGTCGGGGACGGAATGCAGGAGCTTTTCGACGACTATGCTCTCCTCCACTTTCGTGCCAAGAGCACGTATCTCATTCACTATCGTGGTAATGTTCAAAGCAAAATCATTGATTTTTTCAGAGTCATCCATGTACATACCATCAAGCTCCCTCTTGAGGGTTTGCACTCGGGCTTTCCTGACGCGCTCTTCACCCATGTTCATCTCCTTAAGAGCATCCCACGCCTCCTTCGCCGTCTCCTTCTCGGATATGGCCATCACCACGGCCTCCGGCACAGCTTGGACAATGGCGGCAAGAGCCATTTGATCCATCTTTTCGTCGACATCTCCCTTGCGCTCCACGGCCGGCCACACGCCTTGTGCACGCATGAAGATTTTCATCTTCACTGCCCACACACCGTAGTTATTCTCCGCTAGCATGGGGTAACGAAGAGTTACCCCCACTTCTTTCACTTGTTGCACCATCGACTCGTGGCCACCGTCGCTACGATAGGCCGATGGCGTGTACATGGAACCGTCGAGGGACATTGCCGTAAGTACTCACTCTTGGCTCTGATACCAATTGATAGAATTTAGAGAGTAACAAGAACACTCACGCACACACTCTTAGTTTGCAAAGCATACAACACACGCGCACGCGAGAAGATAATTTGTGCTGCACACTAGCACCCTTTCACTCACTGCACCATTTTGTTGAAATGCACTTACAGGACTTAAATAGCCATACACACACACGATGAGGCCACTCACTCACGCAATCACCTCCTCGTGCAATCACCTCCACTAATTTCTGCATGGCTGCACTAATTCCTGCATCTCCACTAATTCCGCTGCACTAATTCATGCATGGCTGCATGCAGCATGCATACACTCAATTAATTCCTAGATGCACGTAATGATCCATATTTCTACATTCCAAATAGCACAATACGTGCAGCACTTGACACCTAACGTACTAATCCACTGACTAAGCATGATAACATAAAGAAAATACAAGATTATTTCTAACAAAGTTTTTTTGGAAGAGGCTATTTTTCATTTGTGTTTTCATTTGTGTTTGCAGATAAGGCTTGAAGGACAACTTGTGGATTTTTCTTCCTTGCTCTATGATGCTTATCAAAACAGTTCTGATATCCTGTAGAGCACTATATATATTTACACAACAGTATGAAAAGGAACTAGTTATATCTCACATTTTCAAGTTAGCGAATTAGAGCAGTCAGCTGTGTTGAACTCACCTTATAAGGATCTTCAGAATGTTAAGTGACTGCAGGGAGCTCTGTTGGAGTCTTAACTATGATATTTTGCTGAATATGGAGTTTTTTTTCAGCTTCCCACAAAATCTCTCTAGTTTAGCTGTATGCCTGTACTGTTTATTAATGGTTCTCTTTGATGCCTAATGATATGTGCCCTTGAATAGGGATTATGTATGTGCTTAATGTTATATCTACACGATGATTTTTATAGCTGGACAGTCTTTGCAAAATTTAATAATGACACAACTTTGTTAAGTTGGATTTACTTAGAACTATTTGGAGAAATTTATTTAAATCATACATTGTTAGTGATTGAAGTTTTGTGAAGCTGTTGATTGAATGTAGCCTTTTGTCATCCTCAATTAATTTTTATGTGTTCAATCTCCAAAATGATTGACCCAACAAAATAGGATAGAAAGGGCGTGATTGCGAATTAGCAACATCTGGTTATTGAGATATAACTCCTGCAATTTCTTTCTGATTTGTCATTTGACATTTCGCTTCAATTTGTTTTAGGGGGAATTATATATAAGACATTGTCATTGTTTCTTATTTTGTATTATGAGCTGCTATAATTGTTATATATATAGCTATATAGTTACTTGTTACAGCTCATCAACATTTCTTTGTGGTGTATGCATGAAGTTATTAATTTTTAATCTATATAGTGGAAACTATATATTAGGATGGTTAGATCTAGAACTAAATTAATTGCACTCTCTATCCTTTAGAAACTACCTAATTTAGACTTTGACATATGTCCTAAAATTTTTGGATGGCCATAGCCACTATATTCCTAGAATTAGTGTCACAATTCTTCCTAAAATTATTAATATTATCAAGCTCGGTTAAAAAAACAAAAACTATCAAACAGCCTCGATTATTAGTTGCAGTTGGATCTTACGCGGTAGCAAAGTCGCTAGGTACGACTGAGAGGGGGTTAGGAACCCACATGGTGTCGCAGAGGGCTAAAACTCGTATACTGTACGTACAGCTGTTTAATTTGAAATACATGTTTGTTCTTCTATATTCGTACCGTGTTTATCTTGTTGAGAAATTGTTGCCTTTACTATTTCTATTCTGCTTGGTATAAAACTCTTGTAATAATGTCGTATCAGGCTTTGTGCGTCTTTGACGTAGCAGCTGATTTATCTATTATATATAAAAAATAAATACCATATTTATATCATATATCCGGTAGACTTTCCAAGGTCATGTATGATTCGAATCCTGCCTGGAGGTGCAGCCACGGTGACACGCTGCGTCCATTACTGTTAAAAATCATTGTTACATGCCTGCATCAACGCCTCGCGTTCGAATGAAATCGACCGGAGACGTCTCAAGAAAAAAGGTACCAGAAATACTGTGTTGCTCTCTCATCAGTTAAGACTTAAAGTGTAGTCAATTATTGTCATGTCTGACAAGGAAGCTCGTTTTCTGTTATAAATTTATCTTGCGAAAAACGGGCAAAACGCCGTCGCGTTCGAGATTTCGAGCAGCCAAAGCGTTTCGTCCTCGTGAAGACGCGCCAATTATTTGTGCGTGCGTGAGCCGTGAGAGCAACCCTGTAGCCGATTCGTGTCAGCATCCATTCAAAGCCAAGACAGACTACTGATCGTCTGGTCCAGTTTTAAAAAAGGGCCGTGTAACAGCCGCGGTTGCATACAACTGCTCTTTGGAATTTGGATGGGCAGCAATTTGATTAAATCCACTCAAATTACTAACAAGGGTGCTATTGAGGACAGAGCGAGGTAATCAGGGGAGGGGAATAACAGGCTGTCCTATACATTTGCTACACTAAAGCCCCTTTTGATCATTTTGGTCTTTTCATAAGCTAGCTTAAACTTAACTTCTTAAATAAGCTATTGCCTATAAAAGTTGTCTTATTAAATAATTTCTAAAATATGATTAAATAATTTCTAAAATATGAGCTTATTGCCTAGTATGATTGCTACAAAAATATGTTCACCATGCATGCCTAGAAGAGTAGAAGGGTGAGAGGCTTTTTATGAGTAAAAAAATTCCTATACATATGACAAAAAGAGGATAGATATAAGATTACAAAGCCTAAGCTTTTTCCACCAATAGGAACATAAATAAATTTATAGCTTAGACAATAAATTTTATTTTTATATAGCTTATGGTTTTTTAAAGTCATAACTCATAAGACAATCATAAACCGTCTAGAAAGAGACCTGATCTGGCAGACGATCAAAGATTTAAAAACAAAAGCACCTGCAACCACACACAGCGGAATGCCCACGAATGATAGGCGTATATGCTGCTGTGCAATTGACAAGCTAAAGGCATAGGTACGTTTCAAAATATAGTGCAAGAAAGACGCTACCACACGTCCACAACAAACGCGGACAAATTTCCCAAACATCCGACTAGGTTTAGGCATAATGATTTCCATGTAACGAAAAGAATGGGAGGAACAAACATGCATACATGCGAACAAACTTCGACAATGTAAGATTTCCAACATAAAGTAATAAATATATTGGAGGAGCAAGTTCTTCCACAGATGGTCAAGGGTGCCCTAGCATAAAGGGAACCAACCACATGTATACAGAAATAATTCAAGCGGTAGTCATTTAGAAACTCCCTTCCACTGCCAATATCTCCAGTGTGTTCTTATCAAGCAAATGGCGTTTCATTAAGGCTAAAAGCATGATGAGTTATTACATCACGAGCAGCATTGGTTTTAGGCACCACTGGCATACATGCGAGTCCACTCCTTAGCTGCAAATGCCAGACCATCGCTTATTAGAATATAAGAATATCTGATGATGATGGAGAATTGGAAACAGTGTTGGCTGGATTGTTAGCTTTAATTTACCTGTTTCCACAGCTTCTGCTTCATTGGCTTTCCAGTGCTTTGCAATGTTATCAGAGAGAGGATCATCTGGATTTGGGGCACTTAGGAGTGCCTGGATACTGAAAAATAGGATCTTGTCAATTATTAGCTATTAAAAGCAAAGTGACACTCCCAACTTACAATAGTTGATGATACTCAACATTTGGTACAACACACCAAACAAGTTATAAAATATATAGCTGACAAATTTGGTTAATTCAAATTCAACAGAAATCATGTCATGGCAAAACAAAAGGCAAAGAAATAGCTTAGCAAACAAGGATTTTGTGCTAGACAGAAAAAACTAATAGATACAAAGCACATAGGCAGGCAGAGATACCTCAATAGAACTGTACGAATCTGAAGGGCAGGACTCCATTTGTCCTTGAGAATGTCAAGGCATATCCTACCAAGCTACAAAAGTAAACCAATTAATGAATAAACCATTTATATAGGAAGTAAACTAAATAACCACAGAAATGTGTCTACATACCTTGTCAATGTTGGGATGGTATATTTTGGTCAGGAACCTAACCTGCATCAGCAACAAAAGACAACTCCCATCATGATTACAAACATAAGAAAAATATGAACAACACTTTGATGATAGACCAAAGGACAATGAGTGAAACATGTTCAGTATGATTGTTTAACACTTAAAAGTATCTCCTATTCTTTCCAATATATGACATTGTAAGGCCATACAAACACAACAATCATAATTAACTAACGGCAAACAATGTAAGATTTACAAACCCCCTTTAAGCAGTTGAAATAAAAAACTGGCCAAGAGAAAACAATGGCATGCTCATGCTAAGGACAAAGCTAAAAATTCCTGTAGGACCAAAATTAAATGCAATACCATACAAACATTTGACAAAATTTATCTACATCATGTTACCTTTGGGGCAGCCATCGGGTATTCCTCAGGTAAAAAGAGTTCAAGCTTAAAAACTCCACCTGATTAGCAGGAAGAAGAATATCAGCAAACCAAATGATTATAGAATAAAGTGGATCACTAAAATAAAAATTAGAAACACTATGATTATAGAATACTAGTTTTTTTTGTTGTGGGGGGGTGGGGGGTGGGTGGGTTGGGAGGTCCTACCTAGCTAAAAAGAGTAACACTACTATGGAAATCCATATATCATTAATAGGGTTCGCCAAACACAATAAGATGAAATAAGTTCAATTGCTAAATTTCATTCATTATACCATTTAAATCTTGTAACTGTTTGTGCCCAAAACATACCTCTGTTGAATTGATACGAAAAGGGTTTAAGAGAGGTAATGTGTTAAATTATACACCATATATAAGTTGATAATGTGGCATCAAAATAAATACAACATAAAAGGTAACAAAATCAATACTTGTATACACCCATAAGGGTTTAAGAAAGGCAATGTGTTGAACTGCACACCATATCTAAGTTGATTAACATGACATTGACATAAATACAACATAAAGAAAAGGTAACAAAATCAATACTTTTATAGTAATCTAAACAAATTAACCAAAGGGATCAATTTGGATGTATAACATCGATAGTGACTTTTCCCCATAGAGCATCAAGAAAGTGCACACAAAAAAGACAAGCATGACCATGCTGCAACTAAATCCAAGCAGAGGACATTAGCAAAAATTATTGGCATATTTTGCATTACTAACTGTGCACCAAAAAGGGAATCTGAGACACATCGAACATGATATGCACCAGAGAAACTAAAATTAGCAAGACAAAATAACCAGCATGATCAAGCAAGCAGGCTTACAAAATGTGTGCTCATCCATGACTGGCACACAAACACTTCTAGACTTCTAGTAATTGGGTATTGGATTTAAATTGGATCATTCCAATTCTATCATTTACCTAAAAACGCCCCAATCTATCACCGTGTACAACAAATAACTCAAAAAAAAAGGATAAATAAAATTCCTTGGAGGGATAGTACCTTCATAAGGTGACTGTGCCGGCCCAAGGATCATGACGTTGAAGTAGCGCATGTTCTCCTCCGATGGCGAGGCGCTGATCCCCGGCGCTGCACAAACAACCAAACCAGAACCATCAAAACAAACACGAATCCAAACCCCGGAATAGAACACACCGCCGAAATCCGCGAAATAAACAAGCGCTCGCACCTGGTTCGCTGAGGAGTCGCTGCGTCTCCTGCGCAGATCCAACCAGATGCAAACACACAGGCAGAAAAAAATAAAATTAGCACGGAGAGGGGCAAAAAAAAGCGAATCGGGCCGGAGGGCGGCGGCGGGAGATCTGCGCCCAGGCGATCAGATCGGAGGCGCAACCTTGATGATTCGCCGCGGGAGGTTGCTGTTGGCCATCGGATCGGGTCGGGGCGGGGCGTGGGCTTCCTCCTCCGGGGAGCTGCGCCGCCGGGGATGCTTTGAGTTTCGTGCGGAGAGGGGAACGCGAGGGCCGGGGGGGAGGAAGCCGCCAGTCGACGGGTGGGGAAAAGGGGGAAAGACGCCGGGTCGATCGATCGCACGCTCATATACACACAAGGCGGACGCGGTTTTTGGTACAGTGGAGACCGTGGAAGACGCCTTTTGGTTAGTGCGTTAGCTTTATCTCAGCCGTGTGATAGGATCTTGAACGGCCGGGATTAATCGCTTGGAATTATTGGTGGGACGATTGCAAAATGAGCACACCCTCAAATATGGGTTACGGTAAAAATGTAAAGTCATTTTGTAAAGGTGGTAAATCATTAAATTTCTTCTAAGGAATTAGGGATAGTCATAGCAACGTATACATTTACAGTCTACCGTGGGTGTAAATGCACCTATTCAAAAATAAATTTTAATTATTATCTTTATATTTTAATCATGTATGTATCATTCTTAGTTTAATATAATGTATTTTTTATAGTCTAATCAACAATTCAGTCAAGGAAGTCAATTTATATCAGTTATCTTTGACTTATTTTGTCTCGTTTCTGGTAAGGCACTTTTTTGTCGCAAGAAGTTTTGCTAGGTCATTGAGATTGGACAAACAAGAAACCATTTTTAACAAAAGGAAGCAAGGAGGACATGGGGGAAGCGGCGACGGAGACATCTTATCCAGTGAAGCCAATCACTAAACTCTAGTCATCCTACAAGAAATTACTTTGAAATACTGTAAAGAAAAAGATGAAATGCTGTAAAGAAAAAGATAGAGTCCTCTGATGTGCTCATTTGGAACCCACAAATTTTATAAGATTTTCACTAAAATTAATTTAATCATATAAAATCCTTTAAAATTCATATATAGAACTCAACGTTGAGATTGTGGAAGAGCGCGCTAGCTGCCGCTACCACTCCCTAATTCACTTGTGCAACATGAGATGAAAAGGTCATATCGACTGCACAAATGAGAAACGTATGGTCGTGAACGCATGCATGCTAGCTCTAAAAGTTCGGCGGAATTTGCTACTTAATTCGCTGCTTGATTGGCACTTTTCAGAAACAATTTGCCCACTTACAGCTGCATTGGTCAACTGCTGCTGGCTCCAGAAAAGTTTATCCCTTTTCTCATGAACCCTGTGATAGATCATAGATGGGCAAGAATCTGGCAAAAAAAAAGGAGAAAAGAACCAGTGTTTTAGTATGATTCTTCGCCAAGAGACCTGGCCTTACTCCTACGCTATCTCTTTCTCTCTCTCTCTCATATGACGTCAACCATTGCGTTGTTGGGTTCAATGGCGCGCGATCTTTTCTTCCCCAGTCCCTACCATCTTTACTTGGGAAGGGAGGGAATCGCACGCAAAAAGGTCACGCAATTCAAATCTAGGAGAGATCAGGTTAACGTTGAATGATGCAAGGAGAGATAACGTAGCATTGGCCAATTTTATTCTCCTTTCGTAGCTAATGACACGTCGAATGTAATATAGGAGTATTAAGAACTTATTTGATATGAATTCGGATAACTATTCTGCGATTCTATAGTGAATTAGTAAAATCGTTTGACTGGATACTATATTCTAATCTTTATAAGAGTATTAGGAGCTCGTTTGATATGAATTCAGATTACTATTCAGTGATTCTACAGTGAATTTGTAAAATACGTTTGATTGAATACTATATTCTAGTTTTTGTAAGAGTGAATAGTTTTCTAAAATAATAATTATATCTTTATATTTAGGTTGCATTATATATGTAAAGACTTATGTTATATGATATAAAAATATGTGAACAAATAGTATAAACGATGAAATATATTACTTATATTGTATGGTATAATAGTAAACTTTGATCATATATAAATATTTTTTTGAATTTCTATGGATATTTTAATTTTTATTAATCTAATTATCGTGAGAAGCAATATTTCATAGGATTCTCTTATAGCAGAAAGGAATCCATTCTCTTATATTTTACCGTAAATCACTTCCATTTTGGAGAATCGTCCTCAAGAAGCCTAATTAGTAGTAGCAGCTATCAGCAACACTATCCAGCCACTGTTTCCACGTACACTATAGTTTGTTGGGACGGCAACATACGTAGGATTGATATACTAAATATTATTCTTTTTCGATCTGTCAATTAATTAAGTGTGCTTGACTAGTCGCTGGATACCTGGTTCACCAACCGGGGTAGTTAATTTTAATTATCACTGGTAATAAAATTCGCTTCACTAAGATCGAAATGAATCAAGGGCTAATGTTCTTCCTCTTCTGGAAAGAAAACGCTAAGGTCAGTGCCTAATTTTTGTTTCACTGGTGGATCAAATCTGTAATTTGATTTGTGTTAACTGCATCTTTCCCCAGTAAAAAAGTTGTTACACCTTTCACATATAAATAATTTATTTTTTCCCAAAACAACATAAATAAGATGAAAATAAAATAATTTAAATTAATTTCTTAATACTTTTATATATAAGTTCAACAAACTATGTACTCACTCTATCCATAATATTGTAACATCAGATTTGATATAACATAGTACAATAAATCTAAAAAGTAATATTATCCCTAAACTCATTGTGCTATGTTAGGTTAAATCTGTTTGGGACAAATATTATGAGATGGAGGAAAAAATAAGGTATTAGGTAAGAAACGCGATGAGAACAAAATATTTAGAGCAACCACAATATATTTAGACTACTTAGTTCAAATAGATGAATTAAAAATAACTAGCCTTTAGTTATGAAAATCTACACAATGATAAATGTCTAAGTAGACTAAATAGATGAGACCCACAAACAAATAAATCAGCAAAAGCATAGGTGAGAGAAGAAAGAGAGAAGAGATAAATTATTTTTTATCTCTTATGAGTAGTATATAGCATTATGGGTAGATGAACCTATTTCTTTGCTATGGACTAGTTTCGCAATATTTATAGTTAGCTAAATCTATTTATTTATTTATTTTTTACGGACTACTTTAGTGCTACACTGTGTGGTTGCTCTCAGGATTTTAACGAGAGAACGACACATCCGTGCACGATTGGACACGCCTGATGGATAACCAATGCGGACATGCATGCATCATCCAATGCATGGGTGGCGACCTAACCTGACCGACGCGTCACTTCGAGCCCTCACCCTGTCGGTCGGGCTCGCGTCCTCACCCGTATTCACGAACGAAACACACAGTGCCGCGTCGGTCGGCCGGCATGCCACATTCGTCGTACCTGTCCGTGCTTGTTGCTCCCCTGCTGCATGTACACGCATGCACTGCGTTTTCTGTGACTTAAAGATCGATTCACATACTTATTTTTTTTAGGATTTATGTTCTAAAATATTTCTTAAATAACTTGCCTAGTTCTTAATTTGCAGTGATCCTTAAAACCTTTTTCATCCTTTCTACCGTTAAGAGTGACTATCTACTTATCCATCCTAATCTCATATAACCATATAGTCATGTAAGAGAGAAAAGAAAAAAATAGATGAGAGATATAACAAATAATATTTATTTGTCTGTGATATAATAGTGAAATATTTAGAATGTGATATTAAAAGTCTTGTAGAGAGAAATAATTATATAGTAAATTTTATTGAGAGAAATAAGATTTATTGAGTAAATTTTATTGACAGTGAGAGTATGCTTTTAAACATCTCTCTTAATCAACACTGGATACAGAACACCCGCCGCCGTAGAAGATTCTGACATGCTGTGCACGTTTCGCTCGCTGACTGGCCGCTTCGTTACCGAGAAACTGGGCGCAGCTCGCTCGCTCGATCTGGAGAAAAAAAAAAAGGGGATGGAATTACGGAAAAAAAATCCCAGGTTTCTTCAGGTTGACATGACTCGGTCCATATAGTTCTATCCTCATCGCGCTCACGGCGATGCTCCGTATCTTCACGTAGCAGCACGCGTAGAGCAAAATCCACATCTTAAGCTCTCTCTGCCCTTCAGAGGTTTGACCAGATGATCAGGTATCGTTCTCGTGTATCTGTCTACCCCTCTCCCGTTGCGTAGAGACCTTGCTAAGTCTGCACTCGGCTCTGCTCGGTCGAGTCTGTCGCACACAAGATTTTAACCGATGCATCCAGTAATCCAGCTATCCGCCCGATGAAAAGCTGGGAAGAGCTCCAAAAGTCAAAAGACAGGGAGGGAATAGAAAAATCAAGGTCAACAGGACTGGAGGAATGGTGACTGGAGAGTTTTGAGTTCATTGGCTCTGAACAATCTTGAGGCCTTGTGCAGCAAAATCTTGAGGTCACATGATGCCACGTTTCCCAGCATTTCCACACGATTTTCCGGTGGATATGTATTGCTGCACGCCTGCACCAGGGCACCACTCCCATGGTCCAACTCCCCTCCTATCCATTCCAACCTCATCAGATTTTAAGTGATTATTTTAATAGCTGATCTAAAAAAGTACGCTGCGAGAGACGGAGAAGTAAAGCAGCGGGATGGCCGCCTCTTCGTCTATATAAGGGGTCACTCCGGCCCAACTCACCAACTCCTGGCCTCCTCCCCGGCGCATCCATGGCAAACCACCCCTCCGCCGCCGCCGCCCCAGACGCCTCCGGGTTCAAGCTCTTCGGCAAGGTTATCCAGCCCGACGCCCACCGCGCAGCAGAAGAAGAGAGCGCCGTGCCGCCTCC
>KE370874.1:965737-976487 GCA_000418225.1 Zizania latifolia
GCCGCCGCCGGCCTAGCTAGGCCGCCGCGCGCGCGCATACGTAGCACAAAATTAATCCTGCGTGTGGTCTGGGTGTGATTAATTAACCGGGCACAGAGGCTAATTAATCACCTTTTACTCTTAATTTGTTTCGTGCTAATAATAACCGGTGACATGTATTTCGATCCGTCGGCTTGTCTCGTGATGATCTCTGCATTAATTCTGCAAGCGATCGACGGCGTTTCCTTTCTTCTTGTTTGCATCCAACCGATCGATGGCGTTCTTAATGTAAAGATTTGAAAGAAAACGAATTTTTGTATTGATTTCAATGTTGAAAGTACATATTTATAGATGCTAAGAGGTGGCAGTTTACAACATGAGAAGGTGTCTCTTCATGAATCATTGCATTGTTTCATGAAGAGGTGTCTATTCATCAAGAGATGTCTATCTAATTAACTGCTAATTAAATCACTAATTTTCGTTCTTCAACACTCCCCCTTAATCAATTAGCCTTTGAAGACTTCATCTTTGAAAACTTCTTTGAAGAGCTTGATGGAGAAATAAAAGATATGTCCAATTTCTTGTATCGATATTGCTTCATTAAAACCTATAATAGGAAACTTGATAGAAAAACTCATAAGAGTAAAAATATAATATGATGCTTTGTTTAGGTTATACATTAGGAGGATACTCTCTCTGATTCTTATAAATCCTTTAATCGTCGCATGCCAATTCCATGAACATATTTCTGGAATGTTGAATTTGGCAAGGACTTTGTGAATAAGTCTGCGAGATTATCACATGACTTGGTTTGCAAGATTTTTATCTCTCCACTTTGTTGAAGTTCATGAGGATAAAATAATTTTGGTGCAATGTGCTTTGTAATATTGCTCTTGATATAACCAGTTTGTATCTGTATAACACATGCAGCATTATCTTCGTAGATAATAGTTGGAGATTCGATAGAATCATTACCACACGATTGTTGTATGTGATTTATCATTCTTCTTAGCCATACACATTCTCTTGATGTTTCGTATAGGGCTATGATTTCAGAATGATTGGTGGAAGTTGCTACTAAAGTTTGTTTAGAAGATTTTTATAAAATAGCTGTTCCACCATATAGGAATACAAAGCCTGTTTGTGATCTGGCGTTGTGAGGATCAGACATGTAACCAGCATCAGTGTATCCAATCATATTATGGTCTTGATTTCCTTGGAAACTAAAATGTAGACCCAAGTCTTTTGTACCTTGGAGGTATCGAAGAACTTACTTAACTCCCGTCCAATGACGTTTAGTTGGAGAAGCGCTATGTCTTGCTAATAAATTTACAGCAAATGCGATATCAGGCCTGGTGCAATTTGCTAAATACATTAATGCTCCAACGGTACTGAGATATGGGTATTCAGAACCCAGTACCTCTTCTCCATCTTCCTTTGGTTTGAATGGGTCTTTCTCTACGTCTAGAGATCGAACCACTATAGGAGTTTTGGATGGGTAAGAGTTATTCATGTTGAATTTCTCTAAGACTTTTTGGATATAAGCAGCTTGGTGAATAAGTATTCCTGAATGAAGATGCTCAAGTTGTAATCCTAAGCAGAATTTGGTTTTACCCAAATCCTTCATTTCAAATTCTGTCTTGAGATGATTTCGCGCTTCATCAATATCTTGTTCGTTGCCGATGATATTTAAATCATCAACGTACACAGATATGATGCAAAATCCCGTTTGTGATTTCATAATGGAGCTCTTAATAACCATAAGACATTTGCGATTCGACTGATTTCACTTAGTATGATCGATGTCGTACTTCAATCTGATCTCAGCAAAATTCCGTGTTCTAGTGGCGAAAGCCTCCTGGCTCTCACCACCCTGAATCACGGGCTCAGTAGGCTCAACAGGACAATCCTACATCAGTGCAAGATCTATATCCCATAGCGCAAGCGCTATCTCAATGTTTTCTCTCCATGAACCGTAGTTCTCACCATTGAGAGGCTCAATGACGGAGAGCTGACTAAGCATGTTGCTTGATAAGGAAACAATTATCAAAGAAGTTAATTCAACAGATAAAACATAGTACATGAAAACTCAACGTTGGTTAAAATTTATACATGTAACATGCTTAAATAAGAAAATTAATTCTACATCGTCATTGGGCAGAAATAGAATTAACTTAACTTAGTCATAATAATTTTATCAACAACGTTGGTCAGTAGATAAAATTATTATAGCAACAAAAAATTATTCATCCTCCTAATTAAATTTTCTCGTTGGTTCCAATTTAATCAGAAAAATAAATAATACTTAATAAAGTGGACGAACAGAAAAAATTAAAAACAGTGTAAAAACACAGCAGAAGACTTAAATAAAATTCTTAAATTGCTAAAACAGTAGCAAAAATTCTGAATTTAAACTTAACCAAAATTCTAAATAAATCATTTTCTAATTAAATATTGTCGTTGGACCAAATTTAATCAGAAAAATACCATAAAAATTCTTAAAAATTCAGAATATTGCTACGACCACTAATTTAACCAAAATTTTATCTGCAGCCTAAACTTATTTTTCTCTTAATTTTGGGCTAATTACTTAATTTTCAGAAAATACAAAATGGAAAAATAATACTGAAAATTCTAGAAAATAAAAAAGAGAATTTAGCCCAAATCGGCCGTTTCAGAACTGAAATCGGCCTCGTACCAGGGCACTGTGCTGAGAATGTTTGTTACGATCTCCGGGGGAGAGGGAGTAACCAACATAAATATCATCTAAACTCCTATAATCTGATTATATGTTCTTTCACTCACTATAGTTATTTTTATTGATTTTGATATAAAAATACCCTTACTCATTTCATTTCCCTCTCTCCAACCATCGCTTCACGAAGAAAAGCCATCAGGCCATCGCCTCTCAGCTCTGCTCGCTTCGTTTTTCTTCACTTAATTATGGAGAAAAAAGAGCAGTACAATCTAAATATTAATACGTGGACGTTTTACTGGTTAGTAAATGGAGTAGTATAAAGTAAATTAGTATTTTCTTTTCTAACACAAATTCATCTCCCAACCACATTAATATCTAATATATTCTTAAGCACCATAATAAATAAAATGTATAAAAATTGCATAATTAAGTTAAATTATAATTGACCATATAAATTATTCAATTCTATGGTCATATTTTTGCTCTGGGCCTCAAAATTATTGAGACGGCACTGCATATTTGAGCATGAAAAAACAAATTTTTACGAGAATAAAATCATAAATCAAATTAAACGTTGTGCATTTTTCACATCTCACCCCCTCCAAATTCCAACACTTCAAAAACCTGACCCCCAAAAAACACCAAAATTACAAGCAGGTCCAAGCTGGGCAACTGGCAGCAGGTAGCATGAAGAAAGAAAGCAGCCCAATCATGCACCCAGATCAGCCAGCAAGAAGAGAACAACAGCAAAAGGCCTCCCTTTCTTCCAGTCTCCCCTCCTAAAACCTCTCTCCTCCTCCTCCTCCTCCTCCTCCGGCGGCGGCGGCAATGGAGGGATTCCACAACCTCCTCGCCCGCCCCAACCTCGCGCCATTCGTATTCTCCCTCCCGCGCCCGCGACGCAGGCTGAGGCCGCCGCCTGACCCCTTGGCCTGCCGCGCCGCGAGCCGCTGGGCCGACCGCCTCTTCGCCGACTTCCACCTCCTCCCAACCGCCGCTCCCTCCGACCCGCCGGCCGCGGCGCCCTCGGCCTCCCCCTTCGTCCCGCTGTTCCCCGACTCCGCCGACCGCTCCCTCCCCTTCCAAGTCGACTTGTACAAGGTCAGGCAGTGAACTTCTTTTCTGGCTGTGCATCTCCTGCGATTTATTCATTATTTGGACCCAGGAGGATCAATCTATTCTATAGACAAAGGTGATGATACATTGATACATTCATACTGCTAAATCGTAGAAAGGCTATATCTTTGATTTCTCAACTAGCAAGCTTTGGGAAAATCGATCATTTGCCACTCCAAAGTCTAGGCTAATTTGCTACCCAAAACTTTGACTTCGGTTAAATGCCGTCCAAAACTCTGCCAACCTTGCCATTACACTCATTTTAATTCCTTTAATGGTTTTTACCACTTGAAAAGACATTCCTGCTCTTCCTCATCTCTTTCCAATCCTATAAAATCCATTTCCCCCTTTCCAGACTTTGCTAAGTTATTAACAGATCACAATGTTGAATCCGTCGAGTTTTTTGATCAATTGTATGCTTTAGGACACATTATGCCCTACATGCAATGTGTGTATGGGTGGTGGGAGATCACACCTTTGATTACCAGTTTACCATCCTGCCCTCCTCTTTTGAATGGTTCTTGAACTTAGCTTTGCTCAGGTTCTAGGTGCAGAGCCACATTTCCTCGGTGATGGCATCAGGAGGGCGTTTGAGGCACGGATAGCCAAACCACCACAGTATGGCTACAGCACAGATGCTCTAGTTGGCCGCCGCCAAATGTTGCAGATTGCCCATGATACTCTCACAAACCAGAGCTCCCGCACTGAGTACGACCGTGCACTTTCTGAGAACCGTCAAGAAGCTCTCGCCATGGATGTTGCTTGGGACAAGGTGAGGTTTTAAAGGCAGCAAAGAATGAACTTGGATCTTGTCAAATAACATTGGTGTATAATTTGCCTCTGCTTATGCTGGGTGTCTTGCCAAGCAGGTCCCAGGTGTGCTGTGCGTGCTTCAGGAGTCTGGGGAGTCACTGGTAGTGCTTGCAACTGGAGAGCAGTTGCTGCAGGATAGGCCACCCAAGCGCTTCAAGCAGGATGTGGTGCTAGCGATGGCTATGGCTTATGTGGATCTATCAAGGGATGCAATGGCAGCAACCCCTCCAGATGTAATTGGCTGCTGCGAGGTGCTCGAGAGGGCTCTCAAGCTCTTGCAGGTGAACTATTTGCTTTTTAACTGCTTACTTTTTGACTGGGGTGATATTTGAATTGCATAAGATTAGTTAAATAATTATGAATATCGGCTTGGGACACATGGGCTGTATTTTGGAAAAGGTGATCTCGAAGCAATATTAATAGAAATTTCGTACTGCAGGAGGATGGGGCAAGCAATCTTGCACCTGATCTGCTTTCACAGATTGATGAAACTCTGGAGGAGATAACGCCTCGTTGTGTCTTGGAGCTTCTTTCACTTCCCATTGATGAAAAGCATCATAAGAAGCGCCAAGAAGGTCTTCAAGGCATGAGAAACATTTTGTGGAGTGTTGGTAGAGGAGGTGTTGCTACTGTCGGAGGAGGATTTTCTCGTGAAGCCTTCATGAACGAGGCCTTTTTGCGGATGACATCAGCTGAGCAGGTTCATACATATTAGTTTTTGTGAAGCAGTGGTCTATTCAATATTCATGTTGCAGGAGCATATTTTTCAGAACATGTTGACTCACTTTCTGTTGCATGTCCCAGATGGATTTCTTTTCAAAAACACCAAATAGCATACCTCCTGAATGGTTTGAAATTTATAACGTGGCACTTGCACATGTCGCTCAAGCAATTGTAAGTAAAAGGCCACAATTCATCACGACGGCAGATGATCTTTTTGAACAACTCCAGAAGTTCAACATTGGTTCTCATTATGCATACGATAACGAGATGGACCTTGCATTGGAAAGAGCGCTCTGCTCACTGCTAGTTGGAGGTATTAGCAAGTGCAGATTGTGGCTTGGAATTGATAATGAGTCCTCACCATACAGAGACCCCAAAATTGTAGAGTTTATTGTGACCAACTCTAGCGTCGACGAAGAGAATGATCTTCTTCCAGGGCTGTGCAAGCTTTTGGAGACTTGGCTTGTCTTTGAGGTTTTCCCTAGGAGCAGAGATACTCGAGGCATGCAGTTCAGACTTGGAGACTACTATGATGACCTGAAAGTTTTAAGCTACCTAGAAAGGATGGAGGGTGGTGGTTCTTCTCATTTGGCTGCTGCTGCTGCCATAGCAAAACTTGGTGCTCAAGCTACAGCTGCACTTGGTACTGTGAAATCAAATGCTCTTCAAGCATTCAATAAGGTTTTCCCATTGATAGAACAGTTAGACAGGTCATCCATGGAAAATCCTAACGATGACCCTGAGGGATCTCTTGAAATTTTTGACCAGGAAAATGCACCTGGACATGCCATTCATGATTCCAAAAATGCTGCCTTGAAGATTATCTCTGCCGGCACACTGTTTGCACTGTTGACAGTAGTTGGGGCCAAATACTTGCCTCGTAAGGGGCCTCTTCCTGCTATTAGCAGAGAGCATGGATCTGTGGCAGTTGCTAATAGTGTTCACAATATTGATGGTGAGTAAACACATTTTATTTGCCAAGGTAGTTGAATAACACTGAAATTTACTGCTCATGTGTTTATTGGGTGTACTTGTTTAATTGACTCGCATTCTTGAGCTTGTAGCTTTGCATCAACGCTTTTAACAAAGCTACGTGCTGATTTTTTTCTCACACACAATACTAATTTGTATCATACTATCATAGTGCATTAACTTTTGACATGATGACATGTTGAAGATCCTGTACTTGATGAAGAACCAGTACATATTCCTAGAATGGATGCGAAGTTGGCAGAAGATGTTGTTCGCAAGTGGCAAAGTATCAAATCCAAGGCCTTGGGACCAGAACATTCTGTTGCATCATTGCAAGAGGTGACATTTATAACTGTAACTTTTGATAAATGCTGCCTTGCTGGCTGGTGTTCCTGCTCATTCCCCCACATTCAGATATAATTCTCATATAAGCTATATAGGTCATTCTGTGTATACTTCAATTCATTTCCACTGCACAATTTTTCAACAACTATTGCCACCACATGATATCCCCTTAATGATTATCAGCCAAATACTGGTACTGATTTCCATATCATATTACAGGTTCTTGATGGCAACATGCTAAAGGTATGGGCCGACCGAGCAGCGGAGATCGAGCGCCAAGGCTGGTTCTGGGAGTATACCCTATCCGATGTGACAATCGACAGCATCACTATAACTCTAGATGGTCGACGTGCAATCGTCGAGGCAAAGATTGAGGAGGCAGGCCAACTTACTGATGTTACCAACCCCAGAAACAACGATTCATATGACACAAGATACACTACTCGGTATGAGATGGCCTTCTCCAGGCTAGGAGGGTGGAAGATAACGGAAGGAGCAGTGCTCAAGTCATAGAACAGTCAGTGTGCAGCAGCTTAGGTCATTTCAGTTTTTTGTTGTGTAAATAGACGATCAGTGTAGGATGTTTTCATTCTTGCAGACAGTTTGATCAGATCGGTGTTGATATCCTACAGTGGTGTTCTTCATTTTCGCAAAGAATGTAGGTTATTTAGCTGCAAAAAGTTGTCGGTCCAATTCAGGAGAAATTGATCAAACTTATGGCCCCACACCAGAAAGAGCTTTGCCTGTATTTCAAAAAGCACCTTAACAGGTAAGGGACTCTCTTCCTATTTAAGTTAGATCAACTCTTTTCCATAATCAACGTGGGACACAGGTCACCTGTCTTTACCAACTTTGAGACTAACCACATGGTCCCACTGAATATTGTTAACCAAGTAATGATATTATTTGTTGGGCTAATTCAGTAGAAATTGATTTAACCTCTAGCCCACATAAGAAATGAGTCTTGTTTGCACTATAAAAAACTAGCTTAAGAAGTGGGGAACTCTTTTAAAGTTAGATTATCTCTTTTTCCACAACGTGAAACTATTCTAATAAAAATTATATTGCTAGCTCTGAAATTCTGCATATGCATATTGTCCAAAGGGTAGTGTTACTTTCTGGTCAGATTTTGTAAGGAAAAATGTCGTGTTTGGCATAGCTCATAATCGATTTTTTTTTGAGATGTATGTATTTAGTATATTTAGTTCATCTATTTGATTTTTTTCTCTAAAAATATAAACACTAAATTTAACATAAGTATCGGAGCTAGAACTATTTTACACGGGGAGTATGATTTTGCTATGCAACTAAATAACTTTTGAATTCCACGTTTTTTTCACATTTCTGCGGAATATAATATTCTTCATGCGGTATTTCTACGTACATCTCAAAACTAAACTGCTCCAATTTCTGCAACTCTGTCGATTTTAACAGAAACGGACACGTCTAAGACTCTAAGGTAATACAGTTTCTTTTCTGTTTTGGCTTCGGAAAAAAAATCTTAATTACAACTCTAATCCTTCTCAATTTTGGCCACCGCAGCAGCGCTTAGCCGCCTACTAATAGGAGGCGCGCCGCGCGCAAGAGAAACCAAAAGGCCAGCGAAGCGAAGGCAATTGGCAAAGTCCCCTGCCCCCAACCCTCCAGAACCTTCCCCCTCCCGGCCGCCGCCGCCGCCTCCTCGGCCGCGGAAACCCTAGCGTCGCTCCACCGACCGCCGCATCATACTCCTGCGCTCCGTCTCGGCCGCTCCGCCACCGTCGACCGGTCAGATCTCGACGCCGCCGTCCAACCGCGATGGAGGACTGGGGTGAGCGTCTCTCGAACTCTCTCTCCTCCCCCCCGGCTCTCGCCTCCCGATCTGTGCCTATTCGTTTTACCGGAGTCGGACTCTATGCGGATGTGTTGCCACCGCCGCGGAGGTTACCATCCGGTGCGAACGGCTTGTGCTCCAGGGGCGGGTTTGCGACCGAACGCTTGCGCGATGTTAACTTTCGCTGGTTTGTAGGTCGCCATATGCTTTTTTTGCTTGCGGATTACGGTTTTTCATGGGATGCTGGGAATACCTAGCAACAGCATATACTTGTGAGTTGTGTGGGTCGTGATTGTGTTGGTGATTAGTTCAAGGTGTCCGCAAGAGTAAATGTGTGGTTTCGCAACATGACAGCTCGATTACCTGGGCTGCAGCTAGGATTTTGTGTTAGTGGTATTGTTGGATTTATTTACCGGTGATTAATTTCAGGCACAACTTGCGGGTTCGTGATGTTTTCTGTACCTTAGTGTGAAACAAGAAACTCTTCGATGATTGCTCGCTTATATCAAATACCATTGTATTTGTAATTACTAGCAAAGTGCCTGTGCGTTGCAACAGGTTGAAAATAAATTACACCAAATATTCTAGAAATTTAGGTAAATAAATGGTTTAGGGTTTATGAAGGGTGGGGCAGCGGCATGGTTGGACAGAGGACCAGCGGGGTCCTGAGCAGCGGGACTGCAGACTGGCGTGGAGGTTGCATGGCGCTAGTAGCAGACAGGAGGGACGAATGCAACATGACATGAAAACATAGCATGCAAATATAGCTCACCTGCTACCTGTTCTGTTAGGCTGCATTCTTGTTGCCTTTCTCCTTCAACGTTCTTATTATTACTTGAAAATTGTTCTGAGAGTTTGATGTATCTAGTCACTCCACTGACTCCACATAAATACTCTTTTAGAACAGTTATTTTGGAAGGGTAAACTTGTGTTAAAAACTTAAAATATGAAAGATTGTTGCAGTGAAAGCAGATATTACTTTGTTCTAGCCTGCGAAGATGAATACATCAAATCTTGTGCTGCCTGTAGTTGAATTTATGAGTTGTGTTTAGTGAATTCAATTACGAATTCTGATGTTTGTTTATTATGGCACTTACATTTTCTTGTCGGCATATTTGGAACAAATCTATGTTACACTTAAACAACAGATTCTGAAGACTTTCAGCCAGTTGCACCTAGTGTAAAAGCTGAGGTACTTAAAAGTAAGTGGGCAGACGAAGATGTGGAAGAAGAGGATGTAAAAGAATCATGGGAAGAAGAGGAAGAAGAGGTAGGCTGAAAGCTTCAAAATAGCTTCTTAATAGACAAATTTTTGTTTCCCTTCATGACACAAATTTCCTTTACTATTCTTTTAGTTCTCATTTTCAAAGTAGAAAATCTCCTAGTTTATTCTGATTTTGGTATGTGATTTTATTTTCTGCGATGGTTTCATTTAATTAGGGTGAAATTAGTTTGGTACTTTGGTAACATTGTGAAGATCTGCATATTGGGATATATCTTTTCACATGCTTTGAGCTTGCATTTGTTATGTAGTCTTTGACCAGGTCTATTGTCACTTGCAGTGATTACAAGTCGGCCGACTAATCGCGACTATTAGTCGGCCTGATCGGTATTTTTCGAGCGATCAGCTCCTCTGATACGATCAGATACGATCAGCTCGACTAACTTTCTGATCGGCCGACAAATCGCAACTAATCACGATTAGTCAGCTGACTTGATGGTGGCCGACTAGTTAGGCCTGTGAATTCTGATCTGATTTGGCCCAGCCCAGTCCAGTCCAAGAGTGAATAACCCTAGCAGAGAGAGAACAAGTGCAGCCAGCCCCTTTCACTTGTGAACAGCCGCCGCCCAGCAGTTTGGACGAGAGCTCACCGCCTCCTGCCCTCCAGCACCGGTGAACCCTCTCCACCGTGCCGCCACCCTCCGGCCCTAGTTCCCTCCCTCTCCACCGTGTCAGCGCCCTCCAGCAGTCCAGTGATCTGGCCTCCTCTACTGTGCTCATCTGCTGCTCGCCCTGCCGCCGGCTTCTCTTCCCCATGAGGCTACGACCTGCTAGACGCCTCGGCTGCTAGCCTTGTCGTCGGCCTCCCTTCCCTACGAGGCTGCGACCTACTCTGCTCATCTACTGCTCACCCTGCCACCGGCCTCTCTTCCCTGCGAGGCTGCGACCTGCTTAGCGCCTTGGCTGCTCGCCTTGCCACCAGCCTCTCTTCCCTGCAAGGCTGCGATGTGCTCTGCTCATCTGCTGCTAGCTCCTCTTTCCTACAAGGCTGCAACCTGCTCCGGTCATC
>KE370874.1:977227-991880 GCA_000418225.1 Zizania latifolia
CAGTTTCTTCTATAATTACATATAGAAAAAAATGTTATTTAATTATTTAGTTTATCAGTTAATTCAGTTAATTTCCTGATTAACCCTTAATCTCTGGTCAACTGATCACTGATTTTTTTAACACTAGATATCAGTGACTTGCAAACATTAATCTTGCTAGTGGCTATATGACTATAGTATTAGTGACCTAAGTAGTATTAAGTGATGATGAATTGATGGTGTTTTCATGTTTATTCCCAATATAATTATGCAATACTACTGTCATGCCATTTCTATGAAGTGAATATGGCGTCGCCTCGCTGCACGCCATACTCGCCTAAAAGGTGTGAAGGTGGTCCGGCGCCTCGCCTTGCCGCGCCGCCGTAACAACTATGATCGTGACTAGTCGACTAGTCGGTGCCCCTACGACTAGTCTCGACTAGACGATTTGAAATCATTGGTCACTTGTAAAAGAAATCTGATCTTTGTGAAAATGTTATCTGTTAGCAATATTCTGTTGTAATTGACATGGAGCAAGTCACTAACATTTCTTGCATTAGTAGTTTTCTTATTTGAAGTCCAAGCTTTCAGTTGTGCAACACTGGTGTTTGAATACTTTAATTCAATGCAGAAACCTAAGCCACAGCCTGTAGAAAAGACTGTACCAAAGCCCAGTGGGAAAAGTGCTGCGAAAAAAGGAAAACAGCAAGCATCAACTAGTACTGAAGTAGTTAAAGATGAGGTTCTCGATGATCCTGCTCTAGAGAAACTTCATCAACAAAGGTATATGCTTGTTTTCTTATGATCTGCTGAAGAACTTTCTACACCGCTTGGTGCTGCTTGCTTCTCGCTTGACCCTATCTTGTTTCTCGATTTTATTTTTTAGTCTATGCCATTGTCCTATTTTGAGCTCATCCTACCCTTTAAATTTCTGCACCTGTAGTTTGCTCACCCTGTTTACTTATTACAGGCTTGTGGAAGAAGCTGACTTCAAGTCAACTACAGAACTTTTCGGAAAGAAGAATGGCAGTGAAAAGTCCCTAGATACCTTCATCCCAAAGTCTGAGAGTGACTTTGCAGAGTATGCAGAGCTTATTGCAAATAAACTACGCCCCTATGAGGTTTTCTGAACAATTTTAAGGTTTTATGTATGTTTAACGGGGAATTGTATCTGCAGGATCTGACCTCCTTGTCTTCATGTATACAGAAAAGCTTTCACTACATGAGCCTACTCAAGAATATCATGAGACTTTCGATGACATCGTTGAAAGGTGCGGATGCAAAAGATATATCCTCATCCATTGCAGCAATTGCTAATGAAAAGATCAAGGCTGAGAAAGAAGCTGCAGTAGGCAAAAAGAAACAAGGTGAGAATTCTTGAGCATATGTTGTTGGTTATATGTGGTTCCGATGTACCGACCTAAGAGGGAAATATATTTTTTGTTTCCCACATGGTTTTGTTACCAATGTTTGTGACAAAATCTGCAGGGGCGAAAAAGAAGCAGCTCCACATGGAGAATAAAGACGAAGACTTCATCCCTGGACGGGGTAATTTTGATGATCCCGAAGATTATGACTTCATGTGATTGGTGGCGAGGGAACATCTTCTATGTATACCTTGGCAATCAGAGATTAGAATTTGCGGAATAGTTGGTATTTCATTGAGGCAACTGAACGCTCGAAACGATTTCATGGGATGTTGATTTTGACTGTTTGAGAATAGGAAGAGCACCTGTGTGCCGGGCACACGAGGCGTTTTTCTTATCCTTAGTCCATTGTGTTTTTGCTCCGTTTATGGGTTGGGATCTATTTTTTTGCCAACTGTAGTATACCGTGTGTATCTGGTTTATATATTGGAGTCATGCAAGTAAATCTTGGAAGATGCCTCGTTTGTTTTCCGAGTAATTTTCTGACCGTAATATGTCGTGACACTGTTGTTGCCTAAGCTTGCCAGTACCGGTCGCTCGTTTCATCGAGGAAGCTCGTGTGTTATGCAGGGTCCATTCAGATTTTAGAAGGTGTAGTGTTCAAATAAAGCTATTACTCGTAAGTGGATGAACTGATTGATGGTTTATGTGTAGGAAAATTACTTGCCACTCAAGGTCATGACTCTGTATATATATGTTCATGTGCAACGCTGGAATTATTATGGGAATTTTGCCGGAAATTCATAAGGGATTCCTTTGGCCCATTTGAAATGCATATTTGCTTGTAGTATATCATGTAAGTTGTTTGACCTTTGAAAACTTTGACCAATTTTATTAAAAATATAACAACAATTATAATATCAAATTAATTTAATTAAATTAACTATCAAATATATTTTAATAGTTTATTTATTTGATATTGTAAATATTAATATATTTATATTTATATTTGGCTAAAATCGAAGAAGTTTGATTTAAAAAAAGTCAAACAACTTAAAATAAAATATGAAACGAAGGTAATATGGAAAATGCACACTGAATGATTTGAAATTCAAGATGAGGCTTGGGAACGTGCCAGCACCATCATTTACGAAACCAAACACGGCTATGGGATATCTCGCTAGTGATTTTCATCGATATCCGAACCAAATATATTTAGTCTCGCTACTGTGGTTTTTTCATGACACCGGTTCGTAGTAACTATTACCGCTAAGCCAATTCGGGGAGCGTTTTGCAGACCCTGCCAGTACACACAAGTGCAGAACCACACGCCTTTTACTCCTTTTTGGCTTGGCCCTGCTACGTCGGTGTTGCTGATCCTGTCCTGTGCTGCGCATCTCGTCGCGCTCCCACAACTGCGGCCTGCGAGGCGCCATGTCCGCCCACCTCCGCCTCCTCTCCGCCGCGCCCCTCCCTGCGCTCCTCCGCCCCGCACCCACCCGGGCCTCTCTCCGCCGTCTCCCCACCACCGAGTGCCCTCCTCTCGGTGCCCGCGCCCGCGCCCGCGCACGCTTCCTCGCCCTCCCGCCCGAGCCTCTGCGCCTCTCCCGAGGCGCCGCCGTCCGCTGCCGTAGCGTGGGCGTGGCGGGAGCAGAGGGGGATGGGGCGGCGGCAGCGGTGGGTATATGGGAGCAGGTGCGGGACATCGTCGTGTTCGCCGGCCCGGCGCTGGGGCTCTGGATCTGCGGGCCCCTCATGAGCCTCATCGACACCATGGTCATCGGCCAGACCTCCTCCCTTCAGCTCGCCGCCCTAGGTACAACTCCTTGCTCTCTCGCTACCTCTCTAACTAAATTAGTCTATGTCGGCTACGTTTGCTTGCTGCTAATCTCCACAATGAAACAGCGATGCTACTGTGAAGGGGTTCGGATGTGCGGTAATAAGGAACATCCGTTGTCTAACCGAACTAGCTGAAAATTTGATGAACTGCGATTTGTGAATACTGAATATCACGTAAAAGGCTCGTGTCACTGCAACTCAATGTGACGTGCTTATTGTTCCATCAATTTCAGGGCCTGGGACTGTGTTCTGCGATTACCTCTGCTACATATTCATGTTCCTTTCAATCGCAACCTCCAACATGGTGGCCACTGCCTTAGCTAAAAAGGTGCACACTCCCTCTATGTTATATGAACATAAATGAAGTGGAGATAAGTTGGTATTCTCGCATGAACTATACATTTTCTTTTGCTACAAAGATAAGAACATTGCATCAGGACATACGTATACAACACTCGGCAATTTGCGGACCACTCAGAAATTCAGAAGCTAAACTGTTTTCAACTAGTGGTTGTTATTATTAACTGTGAAATGATAACTTTCATGTTTTTATCTTCGCACTCTAATTCTGATTGCAGTTACTATGTGCAGGATGAAGAACTTGCTCAACATCAAGTGTCTATGTTGCTATTTGTTGCTCTTACTTGTGGTATAGGAATGTTTTTGTTCACTAAGCTCTTTGGGACCCAAGTGTTGACTGGTAAGTCTTCAAAACAAAAACTGTGCTAATGACTTACCCTCCCATCTTGTTTGTTATACTTTGAAGAATCAGGCAGTTTGTACCTTGATGGTGAAAACCTGGTGTTTTTTTGCCATTGGATTATCTCGTTTGCTGTTTTTTTGCCTGGCAATGCACCTTTTTTATTTTCTTCTAATTCGTTTCTCAGATTGGGTGTATAGTTGTGAAAAACATGCCCTTGTATCCACCATTCAATCAGTATAGAGTTTCATATACCTTGTGTCTGATTTCCACGGATTACATGGTTTTTGAACATCATATGTGGTACCTTTTATTTAATTTTACTGCAACTTCTATTTTTCTTTGCAGCATTTACTGGATCAGGGAACTACGATATTATTTCTGCTGCCAATACATATGCACAGGTCTGTATAAGTCAGCAATGTTATTAATTTCACTAATTAGACTGCTCTCTTTGTTGCTCTAGTTGAATGAATAAGAGGTCATATTTCTCTGACATTTTGGTCCTGTTCTTTCTTGAGTATAAGCAGTCAAAATATCTTGAGAATAAACAGATATGGCTCAAAATTCAATCCCATGCTATCAATGAAATAAATCCTCGTATGGCTATACAAGGAAGTAGGAAACATAAAAACTTATAGGATCTCTGTATATGTTATGTTAATAATGGATGACACAACTTGCTGGTTACATTTCATGCATTCAAGTACAAACACAAGGATGATCTTGATTTCCAACTTATTGATTTCACAAACCTGTGCAAACTCCATGGGTAGTTCTGACTGTGGGCATATTGCATAATTTGTTCTGTATGCTTTTAGGGTAACTCTATACATTATGCTATAGGATGTAAACTTTTGACTTCCTGCTTCATATGAAGTACATAGATCAATATGTATACTCATTCACTTTCAGATTAGAGGCTTCGCATGGCCTGCAGTTCTTGTTGGCTTAGTTGCTCAAAGTGCCAGGTACAAATCATGCCTGTCCTTTTCTTCTCTTTTGTTGCACTGGATACATTTTGTTCTGGTGAAGTTCAATTTCTTTTGTCTGCAAAATCTGACATGTCTTCTTTTGTTGACTTTTTGTTTTGCCAAATTACAGATACCTGTTTTGAGTTGTCTTAATGTCTAATTGTCTATTCATCATTTAAATGTTCATATTGCCATTTGAACCAACTGGCATGTCTACATGATACATACCTACATGGTTGATATTGTTCATATAACAATAAACACTTTTGGATCTTCTATATTTGGTTTCATATTACAAGTTTACATCTACCATATGCTTCTCTTATTATACTGTATGTTTGCTATAACTCAGTCTAGGCATGAAAGATTCTTGGGGTCCTTTGAAGGCATTGGCAGCTGCTAGTGTTATAAACGGTGTTGGTGATGTATTTCTTTGTTCCGTATGTGGCTATGGAATTGCTGGTGCTGCCTGGGCAACAATGGTTTCACAGGTAGACATATTGTCCAACCACCTCTGCATATCTCTTTGCTCGCACATCTTAACTTGAGCATGGTTCTGCAAAGTTGTGGATTGTACAATGTTTAGTATTTATAAACACACCATCTGATTTTTCTTTGAAATTTGAATCGAACAAAACACCACATTGCTAACAAAAACAATTGTTTCTGGACCTTCTAAAAAGCAATGCTACTTGGTTAGGACATAAATCAATCACTTATCTAATGTAAAATGCTCTTTTTCCTGATAGAATCACATGCTTATATTTTGTTTATTATCACCATGTCCAAGGGATTCAAGGATTTCAATATTTATTGCCTTCTTTATTATTTGTCTACTCAACTTGTGTGCCAGACAGTAGTCCTCCATATCTAGCTACTTGCTACCTTAACACAAGACCAGTTTATTTACAGAATGGAGTCTTCTGGCAACATATTGTTTTTCATAGGTAGCTATTTCTTTTGACGCACACTCAGATTGTTGCAGCTTTTATGATGATGCAAAATCTAAACAAGAGAGGATTTCGAGCTTTTTCATTCACAATCCCATCAACAAGTGAGCTTCTGCAGATTTTTGAAATTGCAGCTCCTGTTTTTGTGACAATGACTTCCAAGGTACATTTTATTTTGGTCCAATGTTCCATGTCCTTAACTTCACTGTAACTAACTATTTAGAAATCCTTCAGGTAGCATTTTATGCATTGCTTACGTACTCTGCAACTTCTATGGGAGCAATAACACTTGCAGCCCACCAGGTTCATATTTTTTAACTTTTGGAATGCCTACCCATGATGATAACGTGAAGCTATACTATGTACTTTATTCTGTGAATGGCCTAAAAAATAATCTATGCTGTGAAGGTTATGGTTAATGTCTTATGCATGTGCACTGTTTGGGGCGAGCCCCTGTCACAAACTGCACAGTCGTTCATGCCAGAGTTGATATATGGAGCTAAGTGCAATTTGATGAAGGTACCTACCTAAATTGCTCAATTTCCTATGAATTCCAATACCATATTATTATTAGTATTGCCCTTAGTGATTATATTAAACCATAGTAATTGTGTGTGAAATTGTGTTTGATGATTTATGCTTGCACACTTTATACATTTTTATGCCTTCCTCTGGTTAAGAACTTAGGATAAATGAATCTAGTTATAGTTGATGATTCAACTGACATGGAAAGGCTCTTCAACAGTGTAATTTTCAGTAGATACTCCTCACATTTCCTCTACATACATTGTATGAAATGATGAAATGCTATTCACAAATTAGGACCTACATACATTGCATGAAATGATGAAATGCTATTCACAAATTAGGATTATTAAATCATTTAGAATTTTGAATTGCATGATTGCATCTGCTGTAAACTATCAACAAATAAATATCAATTTTATTAGGGTCAGGCAGCATGAATTTAACTGGCAAAAAAATTATAGCTTTGATAAACAATTTTAAAAGGCTGAAGATAAAAGCAAGAGTTTAACTAAGATTCTTGTATTCTTGTTCGATGAAATTAACAAAACCTTGATGCCATTACATATTTGTTGTTTCTTAGGACATGAGGCATCTTTACAACTATCATTGATAGAAAAGAAATATTTGAGTTCATATTTGTGCATTTTCTGTTGTGTGGTGGGGAACCTAAACTGTGGAGGGCATAGCTGTGCTCGACAAGAGGACAAGGATCAAGTCTGTGCCGTCTTGGAGCCGTGGTGGCGTGCGGAGAACAGAGAGAGCCATAGAGAGAGAGACTTGGGATAATTGATCTTGCTTAATCTTAAATAGAGCAATCTAAACAACTTACCTAATTGCAAGGAAACCAATAACAACTTTAAGATAAATGGATAGATGAATTGGGTCAATCCCTTTAGCTTCACGCGCGTGTCGTTGCTTCACGCATAATCTCTGCGTCCATCATTTTGCCGCACGCGCCCATCGCTCCTGCTGGCACCGTGCGTCTATGCCTGGTTATACATGATGCTGACCATGACATTTGCCATAAAGGGGTTTGTATAAATTTGATTGGAATGCACTTACATTTTTTTCCTGTAGTAGAGCAACTGTTGCTTCTGCTTGTGCACCTAGTATCATTACACATTCTTGATGCAACATACACTGCACTTATGATGCTTTGATTAACTAACGTAGTGCCTGCCTTTTAATTTAATTCCTTTCTATATTTTTAAACTGTATTTATATTTAGTTCATTAATCATTACTTCATTACTACAAAAGATACTAAAGGTACCTTTTATCTAGGCAAGGATGCTATTGAAGTCACTTGTCATGATTGGATCAATAACTGGGCTTACTGTGGGGGCAGTAGGAACACTTGTTCCATGGCTTTTTCCTAGTCTCTTTACCAACGATCTATTGGTTGTCCAACAGGTTTGCTCTATTGCTTTTAAATTATGTACATACTGTTCTGGATGTGCATTCAATATGGACCCATTTTTCATCTATCTGTAGTGCCATATGTCTGTCCAGAATTACACCAGATGAGCTGTTAAAAAAGTCTGTTCCTAAATCTGATTTAAGTGGTCTAATTTGGCATCACCTGCTCTATATGGTACTTGGTTGTATCACTTGTATGTACTATGGCTTTGTAGATGCTTGCACAAACTAATATGCTTGCTGTAATGCCCCGCCTTGTATAGACTAAGCTATACCAAAGCGCATCGTTACATTCCAAATTAAATAAACATCAAACCTGATATCCATCCAAATTGGTAGTAGTTTCATCAAACCTGTAATAAGCAGGTATGTGATGAAACTACTACCAATTTGGATAGATACCAGGTTTGATGTTTATTCAATTTGGAATGTAACAGTACACTTTGGTATAGCTGAGTCTATATAAGGCGGGGCATTACACTCGCTGATTTATTGCTAATCCTGATATTGATTATAAAAGGCTGACCCTGTCTCATTGATCCAATTAGGGATGGACGATTTTGTCTAAAACTTATCAGTTCTCCATTATCCTGTTAACAGATGCATCAAGTGCTGATTCCATATTTTTGTGCATTACTGGTGACACCTTCAGTGCACTCCCTTGAAGGAACATTGTTGGTAAGCTGATATATTTCATTTGGCTGACTCACATTTATCCTGGAAAGTACACTTGGAGTCAGGGTTAACCTTATAAAAATCAATTTACCAGTCCAAGTGCCATTGCTTCTGTAATACGCATACCTCTGGTCCTAGGGTACTACCAGTGGAACAATGTGAACGATCTTTTGCATTTTATGGAACACTAGTTTCAATTTAAGATAAATGGAGGACATATTGTGCAAAGTTTACATCAGCAGATGCAAATATGGCACTTGCTGGAAAATATGATCGCATACCTGATTTTTCTCCCTATTCCCAGGCTGGAAGGGATCTCAGGTTTTTGAGTCAATCAATGGGTGCATGCTTTTCGGTTGGAACTTTTCTACTACTGGTATGTACCTTTTTTTTTGGGTCAGTTACTGATGGAGTGATGGATGAGTTTCTCTCCCTACAATTATTGTTGAATCTGCTTGATAAAAAAAGTAGCACTGTTTTTTAATGGTTATGAGGTCTGACTTCTGAGCAATCAACAATAAGACCATGATCTGCTCTATTCTGTGAACCATGTACCTTCTGCTCACTTTTGAATTCTGTCAGCTGATAAAGCTGTTTGATGGCTATCTAGCAAGTAAAAGAGCAAAAGTCAGAAGTTCATATTCTGAAAATCCTTCGATCTTCTTTGTGTTTTGGACACATGCTAATCATCTTCTGATAATAATGTCTTTTCGTTTCTTGTTTCTTCTGAAAAGCTCATCCGCAACAAACTTGGTAGCTTGTCTGGATGCTGGTGGATTCTTGTCTTGTTTCAGTGGGTATGGTCATTTCTGCATATTATTTTCTTTTCTTTTCACACGAGTATCCCCGGGTTACATTACCAAAGATAACAGAATAATGTTTCCATGCTAGTTTGTCTTATGTTTAAGATTATATTGTCTAATCGACTCCTAATCTGGTTTCTCTCAACACGTTTCCATTCCAGAGTCGGTTTGGAAGTGCTTTACAACGGCTTCTTTCTCCAACGGGCATGTTATATAACGAAAACTTCAACCAGCGTGAGTATGTCAAGGTGAAGGCCACCTAAGGATGTTCGCCTGTCGAACTGAGGTGACAACGAAGATGCACGGAGAGGCCTGGAAAGATCATTCTGCAATCTCTGTTCATCACCACCATGTCTTCATTTTTTTTGGAGCAGAAGTGCAGATGGTATGATCTTTGGAAGTGAAGTTCAAGGCCTGGTGGTCCAGAAGATTAAGCCTAGAAAAAATCCATTTAGTTCTAGGGTAGAATTCATCCACTTGTCATGATAGTTTGTCTTAGGGGATTATACATACCACGGTACTGCTACTGATAAAGGATATGATGTTTTCCACTGTCAAACACTCGCGAGGCTGTCAAAGGGCAGCTAAGTGAGCATATGCAGATATTTCTTAAGATGAAACATCAAGAATGTCGTCACATAAAGAAAAATATTATTGAGTTTGCAACATTGCCCATAATCTTTTCTACTCTAACTCCATGCAGTCTCCTTTTTCACCCAGTCAGTACATTTAGTTTGCTTTTTCAGATGAGCAGGGCATGGAAGGTGAAAGTGTATCGGCTTGCAGCCTGAAGCTGGGAATGATACGATTCTTGCAATAATTTCCTTTTGGATCCGATAAAGTCAATAATTCTTAGAGGTGGACTGAACTGTAAAAATGTATTTTTCCTTTGAACCAAGGGTGCAAACTGCAAAAGTTTATTAGGGTTGATTTGCTTGTCTCGCTTCCAGAGGCATCCGCACACAGGCACACAGCCCTGCTCTCTCCTCTCCGTCAAGTAATCGGCGGCGGCGGCGGCGTCGGCAGCGGCAGAGAAGGTGAGGTGAGCCAGGCCAATCGCTTTCTGGTTGGTGATTCCAGGATCGAAATGGGAGCAGGAGATTGATTGGTGTGGCTTTCTTCTTCTTCATTGGCATCGCAGGGGAGCTCTCGTTGCGGAGGAGGGATGGCAGGAAGGGGCGAGATGCCGATGAGGCCTACGCGGCCCGGGCCGCCGATGCAGCAGTACCGGGGGCCTCCTCCCATGGCCCGTGCTCGCGTGGAGCCCATCGATCGCGAGAAGGTCAGGTCGCCGCGACCCTATCGATTCACTGGACTTCGAGTAGTATTAGATGCATACTTACTAATTTACCTCGTGATTCAACAGCATTGCGTTGAGCTAGATTCAACTAGGTTAACTAGTTTGATTGGTTTTTTTACTTACTGGTTATCGGATTCTTATGCAGACCTGTCCTCTCCTGCTCCGGGTTTTCACAAAGGTAAACTGTTCTTATGTGTTACTACTGTTTTTTCCCGTTAAATATGATACGTTATTACGTTTATTTGTATTGATTCACACTTCACTTTAGCGTGTCAACTGCTGAGAGCACAATGTTCTTGTATTTTATTTTTTGGTTCACTTGTTCACATACAAGTGAAGTGAAGTAATCAGAAATTTTGTTACCGGTTTATGTGCAACGTGCAATCTTATCGAAGCGTAGGTTCTCTTGTCTTGATGGAATTTGGAATCCCATAAGGCACATGTAGTTGAATTGCATTTCAATACAGTATAACTCGGTCAAGCAATTCACAGTACTATGATGGAAAATTAAAACCCTGCGTCATTTATTTAGCACAGACCACAGATTCTTGAAATCACAAAAAGCTGATTGTGGTACTGCTCATTTATTTGCAGGTTGGTGGGCATCACCAAAATGAAGAGTTTGCTGTGAGAGGAAAGGAGCCAAAAGATGAAGTTCAGATATACACATGGAAGGATGCCACTCTCCGCGAACTCACTGATCTTGTAATTTTTCTTAAGATCGTGCTTTCTTTTCATCATCTTAAGGGAAAATGAAATTTGATTTATACCACTTAGTAGTTAGTAAAATGGATGTAAACAAAATTTAACAAGGCCTGGTGATGATAAGCTGGGTTTGGCCCTACATGTCACACTAAATGCTGTTTTTGGATGGAGATCTCATCAGCACAAGTGTGGTTATGTTTCAGGTGAAAGAGGTTGCTCTTGCAGCAAGAAAAAGAAACGCGAGGCTTTCTTTTGCTTTTGTCTACCCTGATAAGCATGGTCGTTTTGTTGTCAAAGAGGTAATAGTTTATCTCCATTGGCTATTGTGACTATTCTTCTGCTGATTATTCACATTATGATAATAACTGTCTTCAAATTGTCTGATTAGTAGCAATTAATCAGGCTTATCAGTATCTTGATCTCGATCAGGCGCTCAAGGCGATTAGTTCGACTAGCTGCCTAGTCATCCGACTAGTCATGATTAGTCGTCCATAATAGTGTGGACAGTCGCCTGGGAGGTAGGATAGGAAAATGTTAGTTGGGCTTGAGGTCTTAAGTGATATTGTGATAATGTCTTTGTTTTTGGGTTGGGTTGTGGTTCCATGCTGTACTGCTGTGTGCTAGTCTAATAGTATAGTACTTAACTACCTAAGTATTTAGTACTGATATACATTATACTAGTATACTACATCCTGGCCTCCTGGGTACCCTAGGATGATTATAGTGGCTGACTAGCGACTAGTCACTGACTAATCGTGACTAGTCAGCTAGTTGGTACCCTTATGACTAGACTCTACTAGACAATTTGAAAACATTGATGATACTTATCAATTTCATACGAAAATACGTTTGTTAGGATGTTCAATCTGTGTTCCTTTGTATTCATAAATCATAACCAAGTAACCACTAAACTGTGGTAACTCATATTATTGCTTATTGATCAAAGGTGGGTTCGACCTTCTCTTATGGTCATGGAAGGGGAGATGATGCTAAAACTCTTGCCGAGCTGGGCTTCCAGGTATTCATCAGAGCTGTATTATGCTATTACAATCTTTTTTTCTGGTGCGCAAATTAATTGATTTATGCTAACTTGTTTTGCAGATAGGGGATTACTTGAGTGTTGCGATCTATTGAGTGTGTGTTTTTCTGCTGCCCACCGTTTTGAATGGTCCAGCCTCCTGTGGTGATACCTTCAGCTCGGGGCAACTGATGATGCATGTCACTCTGTAGTAACTAGGCATTGAACCAGAATTCTGTGACAATAGTAACTCTGGTGTTCACTCAGTATTCTGAACACTCAAGACGGTTGATGTGATTGCTTGTTATATATTCGATCTGTGTTCTTTATCTGTAAGATCTTAACCTCATGCATTTCCGATAATTTCCCCACTGAGTAGGGGAGACCGATATTTCAAATGTTCTTTTTACAAGAGTAACTAAGAAACATCTGTGTTTTCAACAGGAGAAAAATGAAAAGCAAAGGGGCTGTAGGATTAAATATGTCATGGCGTGCTAAATAACTGGGTGAAGAGCCTCTAATTGTTCTCAGATTTCACTTTCCAATTGGGCTGGCAGGATACTCTGTACAGACTCCCAAGATGTCTGATTGTATGCACATAGACTAAGTAATCCACTAATTTTATCAAAGTTCATAAAACTGTCGAAGCAAAGCTATCGCAGACGGTATCAAGGCAGGGCAATGGCAAATATGGAATTTTGTCTGATTTCTTTACGGTTACACTTGTCGAACCATTCTTCACCAATAACACATATGTGGCAACTGGCAAGAAAACTATATGGTGGCAGATTAGGGATGATAGTTTTAACTGTTTATCCATCAGTAAAAAAACTAATAAAGTTATGTTCGTTTATCATTTGCCGTCCATGGGTACATTCCTGAGCAGAAATTACTACCCAATGGCCATACGAGCATGGGTATAGCTAAGATTTAGCTATATTCACGGCACCTGTTTACCCATAAATATATATGACATGGTGGGTTTATATCTAAACACCATTCCAACTCAAGTGAATGACATGGTGGGTTCATACTTAAAATCCATTTCCACTAAGTATGCAACCCTACTCCCTCAAGCCCTAAATCCCTATTGTGTTGTTACAACTATAATTTCACGGGTAATCAAGTATGTTCAATGGCAATGGATATTTGCGGATGGCAAGTATGTTCCCCGCTTTTCGTCTATGAGCATTCACAGGTATACCCATGGGTATGCCTGATATTTATGGGCGCTGCATATACCTATGAAACCTGACTGCTGTCCCCGTGGCAGACTAGTGGGATTTAAGGATTCGCTAGTATTCTCAAGCCCAGGTCTCTCTGGGAAGAATGCTTAGTTCCATAGTTCCCTATCCGAGGTCCATGATGCTAGATGGTAATTGGTAAAGCTGTATGCAGATTGCAGGTAGGCTAGTCAGCCTATCTTCCAAAACTAATGCTTGATAATTTGTTTGCCATAGAAATTGCTCTCACAATTCTAGGTTAAGTAGCTAAGCTCCCTGACTTGGGTGAGAGAATATCATCCACACATACAATTTCTGCAAGATGAAAGGTCTATGCATGAGCAATTTGCACACTGCTAATAAATAGCCAATATATTTTCTATAATACTGGACCTTTTCTTGGTTAATGAAGTGGTGGCAATTATCATTCCTAGGATTTTGTTATAGCAAGTGAAAGCAGTAAGACAACTACGCCAATGCTATCTCAACATAGTAGGTCCTATAAAGGAGGAAGGAGTGTCTCTTTCTCCGAAAAGGTTGTGATAGGTTTGACGAGTCAATAAAAAAACCTAACCACTAAAAAGAAGATAAAACCTAAGATTATGTTTCAACTCTAGCTCAACCCAACTTGCTTGAGATTTAAAGGCTTTGAAGGAGTGAAAGCAGTAAAACATCTCTTTTTGAGCCATCAATGGAAGGGAAGCACTTATCTTTTTGAGCTTATGGATTTTTTCCATTATATGATTCTCCTGGAGTTACTGCTTTTCAAAGTCTACGAGCGGAGTACTTCTGTGATCTTGTCTTATCCACAATCCCTTTCCTCCAAAGATGTAAATCCTTGAGATAAAATGCTCCAGATCCAGGAGATACTGTAGTGGCAGAGAGTTGGTTCAACTGTTTGGCCATACAATGTGGCCTGATTTGACCATTTAAAGGATACATACCAATTTAATCAACATTCTAACGTCATCAAGCAATCCTTGATTATCAATTTCTTCTTGGGCCGAGTGTCAGGTTTTGTTTCAACATCCTGCTATTTCTTTAAGTCCACACTTGGTTGATCTAATGTGTCTGCAGAAGCATAAGGCTTGCAATCGCAATGTGCCTTGGGACAATGCAACCCCTAGATTCTTTTCCTAATTCTGTCTCTTGCGTGCCTCATCGATCTGTTTAG
>KE370874.1:993390-1003633 GCA_000418225.1 Zizania latifolia
TGCGACGTGGGAGAGGGGATGCGGCGGAAGAGGGATGCGGCAGCGCGGACTCGGCCGGCGAAGGCGAGCGCTCGGAGGAGGGCGTTGAGGGCGTGGTTGGGTAGAAGTGTGAGCGGAGAGGGGAGGGTGCGTAGGTAGGTGAGCGCCGGGCGGAGGTCCCGGGAGCGGAGGAGGTGGTGCAGCTCCCGCGCTGCCGCCACCGACGCGTCCTCCGGTGAGCTCGACCTCATCACATGTGTCGTATTCGTACCACTAAAGGAGCATTATGTAAAATATGTTTAATATATAATATTTTCATTCATATTCAGATTCAAAAGAGTAGCATCCTAATGTAGTCATCAAGTACGGGAAGCCTTCTCTGCTCGCCGCCGTCGTAGGCGTACATGACGGTGACCATCCTAGAAGCGTTGAGTGCCGCCTCCGTGAAGCCGCCGGAGAAGGCCCTCCTAGAGAAGCACTCCCTGTTGAGCTCCTCCCACTCGCTGGCGATCAGGCTGCGCACGTGCTCCTCCTCCTCGCCGGTGGATAGCCCTGGGTTTTCCTTGAGATACAACTCCTTGTATGATCCGTCTAGTCCTTCCTGTGCCTCATCCTGCTTTTTTTAAAAAAATGCATGCATACCGTTCAAGCTTATCATGTTTCAAATGAACAATTTTTGTACAGCAATCCTCTTTGGGTCAGCAATCCTCTTTGGTAGCGAGCATTATGCACTACTCCATTACTTCATCCATTACTTATTATACGCCATTTACATTTTTAAAAGTTAGACTTCTTTAATTTTACTAATTTTATAGAAAAATATAATTTCTCTAGTTTTAAAAAGCAAGTCGTTTTGGACATGATTTCAGATACAAATAAGTGATTAATTAGTGTGTACTTTTCTTATTTGTCCATATTAAATATAATGCATGAGTAAAGACAACGTGAAAGACGAAGATGAATTAGTATACCATTAGGGATATAGATGTTCAAAATATATAATAAAATACAAAATCACTTATTTTAGGCAATTCCAGATATAAGTCTAAAACGACTGTACCAACAAATTAGTTTTATTAAATCTATTATGAAATATGTCTTAAGAATATATTTATTTGATACTATAGATATTAATATATTTCTCTTTGAAAGTTTGACTTAAAATAAAATAAAATGTCTTGTAATATGAAATGGAGGGTGTAATAGGTTTGACAGGGACGTGGTAAAGGAAAGTTCATTGGGGCTAGGTGTTCTGACCTTAGCACTGCCCAAGTCATCCCAGAGTCTCAAGATTTTTGCAGGGCAGGAGATGACAGGAGGGATGTGGTCAATGAACCCTGATGCATCTTTTTCCAGGTCATACCCTAGCATGAACAACATGTGTACAAACACGAGTGGTAGTCCTGAAGTGACAACGCCATTTCTCAGGTAATCCTCTGAGTCACCAACCTGACTAGCCGATAACCATTCTGTCTCTTTCATGAATCCATCAAACAGAATTGCCCACTGCAGAAGATATATTGGTGGGGGGAAAGTTCAGTCTTGGCTGTTGTGCAGTCATTGCAAGAATTTTTTTTCTGAATAAGAAATACATATATTATGTGACATACGGCTTTCTTCAGATGATTGATAGGATTTACTCCATGTTCAATTTGGACCAGATCTGCAATGTTATTTGTAATGGTGTAAAGAGCCCTGTAGCATGACCTCATGCAGCTCGGCAAGGAATCAGCAGCTGCAATGTCCCACCTATAGATTAAAGATTCAATATTGTCAAATATAACCCGAATCCATTAGGACGATTTCGAAGAGAATACATATATTGTTATCTTAAATTATCTAATCTTACATTTTGATTGCCTGAGTGAAGCTGGAGAGCTCGTCCTGTGTGCCCACAAGATCGAAGATGTCATCCACAATATAGACGAAGGAGACGACCTTTGTGAGCTCAATCCGACATCTGGAGAAGGAGGCACCCTCGATGGCCGTCATTAACCACACATACCATTTCTGCACCTGGTCCCGGGCAACCGGTATTTCTTGAGTCAATCCCAAGTCCAGCCACCATCTGCAGAAAGATCACATGTATGATTTTTAATCTCAGAGATCAGTATAGCAACTTAACTGGGAATACCTGCTGTTAAACTGGTTGATCATCTACTGCAGATATGAGATATTTATGTATGTGTGTACCTCTTGATCTCCTGCATTTCCATCTGATGCAGCATCTTGTTAAGCTGAAAGTCTGCAAGTGCAAGCTCCTCCATGGCAGTGCACCTGTTGGGCAAGGTCTGCAGGTAGCTGAGGTGGTGCCTGGCTTTGTACTGCATCAGGCTGACATGGTAGGGATGGTCCAGTGACTGCCTCACATATTTTGCAAGGTTTGGGTCAAGCAGCTGGATGGCAGATTCAAGGTGCTTGATTGAGAACTCCTTTGCCTTGTAAAGTGAGGCTTCTGCTCCTATGTTCATGTGTGATATGTCTTGCAGGCCGAGTAGCCCTTCGACGTCCTTGCTGTAAGCAAGGTCGAAATCACCATTGCCATCGGTGAATCTTCCAAGAACCTCATCTGTGGCAATCATGTATGTATAACAGTCATGCTAATTTGTCTTCGTACTGATTAATCTTGGTTTGCTATTATTAAATTAACTGGTCATCTCTATTTGATCAGGCTGCATGTCATATATGTAGTGTAATATGCAGAGTGACCTGCTGAGACATGGTGTCCTGCTTCTCTCATCAGCCGGAACGCGAGGGTGGCATCGCGCAGGTCGCCACCATGGGCGAGCTCCTGCAAGCACGCGACGTCATCCATGGCGCTGTCGACCTCGTCTTGGAAGTAGTGGTCAATGCAGAGGCGTCGGAGGTGATCGACGGTGGCCAGCGTCTCCCGGCCGCCGTTCGCCGTCAGCAGCATCTCCTTCACGTCATTCACCAGGCCAACCAGCCGTTCCACCAGGACCTTCAAATTAATGCAGTTTTTAGTTGCTGTTAATTACTAACTTAATTAGTGATATAGTGCCATGCATGCATGGTGTTAGCTAGCCACTTATACCTGGATGTCGAAGTCAGTACTGAGCAGCACGGAGGGGGAGGCCGTCTCTCTTCGGCCGGGGTAGATCGCCGGCGAAGGGCGGACGTGGCCTGCACGGCGAAGGCCGCCTCTGCTCCGGCTCCGGCCGCCTTCGCGGGCCGCCGGTGAAGCATCGGCAGCTGGACGGAGCAATGTCTCCAGCGAGGAGGCGAAGAAGACGCGCGAAGACATTGTTCGATCGATGTGAACGTATTATTGTTTTTGCCTTGTGCTAGCTGCTGCATGCATGGATTAAATAACTACTGCTTGTCACCATGATTTATCGAGTCTCCATCAGAAAAAAAGTGTGTCGGACTCTTTCGCTTTGGCGCATTCTATGTAACCGGTTTGTATGGTTCTAGAATAGAAAAAATATCTTCTATAGACGTACCTCTGCAGCCCGCCCTTTGATCCGTGACGTGTTGCGCATGGGCAAATGCACTGCTCAGCTGGTCAGCCGATCAGCACTCCTATGCCCCGCTTGGCTCCCTGTTACAAATCGTGGGCTCAGCTCGCACGCATGTCCTTGTGTTCGTTCACAGCGTTGAGCGCCCGCTCCGCCCGACGCCCCTCACTGCCGCCGCCGCGCGACCCCTCCACGGCGCCTCTTATCGCCGCCGCCGCCCCTCACCGCCGCCGCACAAGCCGTGCAGAAGCTGACACGAGCTGAGCCGTTCGAGGCATGCGAAGGGCGTTGCGAAGATGGAAGCTAGCTCCTGCGCGGTGGTCGTCCGAATTGCCCACGCGTCACACATCACCGATTAGAGAGCGTGCTACATGAGTGACGCCCTGCAGCCCGCCTGCAGTTGATTTTTCCCTGGGATGGTTGTCTGATTCTTATGGACTAACCGAAAAAGTACAAGGTTGCGAAGGGTACATAAGATTTTGATCATTTTGTTTCAGGGGAGCAACCCATCTTCACGTAGAGAGGGGAGCAACACATCTTCACCGAGACAAAATATGACCTATAATCAGAAATTTATATAGCCAACGTATATATTTATTTAATTCTATAATTTTAATATATGTTATTTTTATCATACTTACGGTCTACATCAAATTTTAATGAGACCAAGAAACGAACATACGTTAGAACAACAAAAAAAAATCAAGGAATCTTATTGCATTCATTAATTTATTTTCACTATTCACTAAAAGTAATTGTATTTACATAGTGATATATATATATATTATAAACTTTTTTGCTATTTATTTAGTACGCGTTTAAATTAATTAGAATATTAACCAAGGTTTTTAGGAGCCGTGAGGATGCCCATCTAGAACATACTAATCAACGGCCCTGGGGATTTGCTTGCTTGAATCCGAACCCATACGTTTCACTTTCGATCATACCAACTGTACTTGAATCTGGGCTAATGCATGGTAACCAGCAACCAGTCGACGACCAATTTTGTAAACCCTGTCCCGATTCAGCATATGGGTGCGGTCAAATTCCTTGGGAAGGTAGGTGCTCAAGAAAATTAACAACATGCTTGCTACTTGTGTATGTGTATGATGTTAGTCCCAACCTTAATGATTTCTTACTGGATGATTTCTTAGCATTAATTATAATGATATATTAGCTAAAATATGATGTGACAAAAAATTTATTAAGACGAGAGAGAAACGATGTCTCCTGCAAGCCACAATATCTAAACAAACAAATAAAAATATTATGAGAGAAAAGCGAGATGACATGTGATTGTATATAGATTTATTTTGAACAAACTATCTCTATCTATGATTCTACGAGTGATGTTAAAGTAAAGAAAAATTACATCACTCATAAATACTATAAATACTATGGGTTCAAGACTGTCTTTGATCTTCTACCTACAGATAACCAACGATCACTACGAGACAAACTCATCGGTTATCACTACGAGATTTGCAAACGATTTGGACCTTTGAAGCAACCGGACAACTTGCAACCATACGCTTCACTTTCACGACTGTCCATGAATCTGGCCTCCTGATATTTATTTCATTCGTGTAACACGCGCCGATAAGTACCAACATGCATGCAGCGGCGAAACACCACCATACCATCAAGACAGAAACTGCTTATACATATGAAATAACAAAATAATTAGATAATTCAGATTCAGAAGAGGAGCATCCTGATGTAGTCATCAAGGACAGAGAGCCTTCTCTGCTCGCATGAAAGGTCTATGCATGAGCAATTTCTACAAGATGAAAGGTCTATGCATGAGCAATTTGCACACTGCTAATAAATAGCCAATATATTTTCTATAATACTGGACCTTTTCTTGGTTAATGAAGTGATGGCAATTATCATTCCTAGGATTTTGTTATAGCAAGTGTGTCACGCTCAGAATATTCATTCCGAACGAAATGTATATTGATCCATGTCCCAGGAAAAGACATGGTATACATTAACAAAATTGGATTACAGACCATCGAAGAAACGTTAATTACAATAGTATTTACAAAAGCATTTTCAGCCTTACACACAATGATAAACAGTAGCAGCAGAAAAGTCGAGCGTAGCCTACGACACCATCTTCATAGGCTCTTGAGTGCGGATACGCCAAATCTTCAAAACCAAACTTCGTCCTTTTTTGCTATCAGCTGAAGGGGGTAAAACAAGGCTGAGTACTTTTGTACTCAACAAGCCGCACGGGAGTAATGCACATAATGCAAGGGTATAACAAAGGAGGCATAATAGGGTTCATTTGCGCAAAGCTAATTTTAAGGTAAAACATTGATAAAACAGTTATGAGCATCAAAATTTAAACTGAACTGTAATCAAATTTCAATACAGGCAGTGCAACAACACTAGCCTGGCAGGTTACCTCCACCTGCAGGATCCTTAGATCCCATCCAACCATTATATCCAACATTATTGTGAAGGGTGAATCTAACCGTGAAAACATCACTTTGCCCACCCATGACCGTGGGCTCGGCTATTCGAATAGATTTAACTCTGATCAGAGGTGTACTTCTTTACCCACAAGGCACAGTCTCGGTTAACGCCAGGATACCACCACGGTACTCCGACCCAAGCCCATGCCAAGGCCCTTTGTATACCGTACCAACATACAAACACCCGCTAAGGTTTCACTTCCCGTAGGGTCAACCCTAGTCGAGTAAGCCCCCTCTTGCGCCAAGTGACACCAGGCCTGGGGGTTGCGACCCCACCACGAACCGCCACAGTTCAAACCAATGGTGCCGTATGCAGGTACAAGTAATACTCTAAGCCAGGTCTTACCCATTAGACTTGTGGTAGTACGGAAGTGCATTGCAACAGTAGCCGCGGACCGGTCCTTAATCGCCATGGGTGCTACATCCATAACACTAGCAAGCACCCACGACCAGCCCTTTTCATCAATATTTTAATTGGTCAAGTTTAATCGAAACCCCTAACGGTAGAAACCCTATCGTAGGGCACAAATTAACCAACATGATTGATACAATATTTATCATTAAAGAGATGAACAATTAACCCCTTTACAAAGACTAGTTGAGCTAAGCATGGCTAAGCAGTTTATCCTATATCGGTCAACTCTACCCTCACTAAGGTATGAGCTGAACCAGTAATTTACCTAGGTTGACAAAGGGTATGGTAACAATTGAACAAGGCTATAATAGTGAACAATAGGCATAACTAAATAAAGTAATAGCATGTTATATTCCTAATAAGTATGCATTAAGCGAAAGCTAAAATAATTTTAGAAAAATAGGATCAATATGTTCAAGGTGTGCAGCTTGCCTTGTGCTTCGGGTTGGTCTTGCGGATCTCTTGGAGTCCTTCGGAATCCTTCGCGGCAGCGAATTCTACACGAGCACACCAAACAATAAAAAAACACTAAGCAAAACCAAGTAAACAATACAACAAATTATGTTATTAATTAGAGGGTTAATTAAGAAGAATCCTGGAGTTTGGACGGGAGGGATCGGAGATAGGATGCAAAATATATTGAATTTAGAAGATCACATGAAATGATGAGATGTTTCTTATAAATTTCCTCGAAATAGGGTGAGACGACCTTGAATGGTGTATGAGCGGTATGGACCAAGTACACATTCAAGAAGGACATGATTTTAGATGAATTTAGAAATTTGGACAGATTAGTTCGGAGTTCAAACGGAAAAGATATGAATTTCGGAAGTTTGGATTCATTCACATGAAACGAGAGAATTCCTAAAAGAAAAGAAATAACCACGAGATTATTTCTTCGGATTAAATGAGACGGTCGATACGCGATCGAACACGCTCACTTAGATGGAATGAAATAGAATGATTGAACTTGATTTGAGCCAAGGATAGGTCAGCTCAAGTCGCAATTGACGAACGACACTTTTATTCGATCAATGAATAAAAGGTTACCCGAACACGAAGAATGACCGGAAACGAAAGGGTACAAATGGATTTAGTCGAACCATCGGGATAGGTTGTGGCCATTGAACAACCTAGTCCATTCGACTTCGGATAAAGAGACAATCGACTAAAGGTACACATAAAGGCTTAACCGATCGAGCCCTAGCGACCATGTCGATGGGTTTAGATTAAATCGGCAAGATTCAACGATGAACAACGACGAACAACCGATGATCGGTGATGACCATTGATGAACATCACAAGTCCGACTACCAAACATCAATCAAATCATGACCGATGGATTAGATCAAAGGAAAAGGAGTATGGTGACATTCAACCATGACGAATGATGATGAACAAGGGTCTCCGGTTCATGAAGCAAAACGACGACAACGACGCCTCGCGGCAACTATGTCCTCCGGGACGGAACACAGCAGAACGAATGGGGCACCTCGTGTTCTAGGATAAAGGGTTCTATTTTCGCTATTGGATGGAAAAAAATGAACCATGGTACAGATCGAATTCGATGAATAATATGACAATGAGTGAAAATAGAATTATAACAATGATTATGATATGATATAAAAATAAACTATTGCATGGATTAAATCTGATAAACAACATGATGATAACAAGGAGTACGATTGGTGAACAAGATGACCAATAACCCTACATGATGGATCGGAATGAATTCGGAATGCGATTACCTACTTTCCGCCTCACCTGTCGATTAAAGAATTCAACCAACTAGTTGGAGATGGCAGCTTCGAGCCCCCATTGCTGGAAAGGCTCGGCTTCAAAACCGTACGTGGAGCTTCCGCCTCATACGGCTCCTCTAGGGATGGGGGTAGGCCCAGCCCAAGAACAATGATACGATAAACAAAATATGGTTACAACAAAGATTGTGATACGATACAGATAAATTGACATGATACAATTTACTCGTTAGGAACAAATTGTGTTCTCACCGAGAGTAAAGAGGAGATGATGCAGTGATCCGTGATGGAGAGGATGGGGCTACGCCAGAGATGAGAAACGACACAGCGAGCTCTCTGCTCCTCTTGTTTTTCTTCTTTCTTTTGTTTCCTGTTCTGATTGCTTTGGATGGGCAGGCAGCGAGGAGGGAGCTCGGTCGACGGGATGGACAAGGTGGCGGCCGGTGACCAGCGGCCAGGAGGGGAGGCGGCGTGGCTTTGGCGCCGACACGGGAGACGGCGCTGCGTTGAGCAGCTTGGGAAGACAGCGACGCACAGGACTGCAAATGAGAGCTCTCAGATGGGAAAAGAATGGCAGCTCCTTCAGGAGAAAGGAAACAGCAGCTAACAACGGGTGGATTAAAGGCGTAGGCTCAAATGCGAAGAAAACGTGCACGGCATTGATTCAGCAATTAGCGCAAGAAATCAATGCGGGCTAGAGGGAGAAGAGGAGGGACTGTGCGCTGCAAACAGGAGAGAATGCAGGCAGCGCAGGAAAGAAGAAGAGGGAGAAAGAAATGGCAGCGTGTCGAGGCGAGCAGGGGCGGGGCGGCGACGAAGACTGCTCCGGCGGTGCCGCTGCAGCGATCTGGCAGGAGGGAGAGCGCAGGAGAGGGGCGGCGCTGGGGCGCACGGGCGGGACAGCGCACGGCGTCCAGGGAGAGGAGGAGATGGCGCTGGTGCAGGGAAGAGAGGGCAAAGAGGGAGGCTGCAGTGCTAGGAAGAAGGAAAAGAGGAAGGCATTGCGAGCAGGGGCGGTTGCAGCAGCGCGCACGCGTGGGGCAGCGGTTGGGCGCACGACGCAGCGCGGGAGCAGGTGCAGCAGTTGGGCGCTGCGAACGGGAGCGGTTTCTGGCACGGGGGCGATGGCGGATGGGCACAGCGCGGGCTGGTGTGGGCGTAGTGAGCAGGGCCAGAGAGGAAAATGGGCAGCGCCTGTGGGAGGAGCCAGGAGAGAGGGGAGGAGATGGGGGCAGGGAGGAAGAAGCAGGTGTGCGCAGGGAAGGAGAAGAGTGGGGAGGCGCAGGGAGAAAAATGGAGAGGAGGCTGCGGGCAGGAACCAGGGAAAAGGAGGAGAGGGAGGAAGGAAAGAAGGAAAAAGAAAAGAGAAAAGAGAAAAGGAAAATGTGACTTTTCTGCAAAATTTCTAGATTTAGACATTTTCAGAGATTAAGGAATTTACCTACAATTTTAGGATTCAAAGAAAAATACCAAAACTAAAATATTTGAATGATTTAAAGATTTTCAAGGAATAATATGAAACACTCGAGATTTCGAATAAATGGTGATTTGGAATTGAATACAAAATTAGAGATTTCTATTTCAAATATGAGACCAAAGAAATGGACTTTTCTAAGAGATTTCAATAAGGTTATTGATTATCGAAAGATTAGGATAAATAGGAGTTTTGAGAATTTGATAGAGATTCCAAAGAATGCATGAATTAATCAAAGGTTCGAATGTGTTGAATCATTGGACTTGGGTCGAAGTCGACGATTCGAACTTTAGATATGAAAGAAAATAATTATCGACTTTATTTCAGAATCAAGGTACAGATAATGAAAGAATTAGACAGAAATCTTTTATAGGGAAGAAGGGAATTGCATTAAAGTAATTACTGATATAATGTTTGTTTTGAAAGTATAATTCCATTGCTCCAAAATTTTAAAGGAAAATTTTGGGAAGCAAATTTTAAAGCGAAAAGAATTTTAGGAAATCCTTCTGCTGCGATTTATTTTGGAACGAAATTTTTAGGCCCATATTTTAGCTTTGTTTATTAAATCACATTATTGTAAATGAATTCTAGAAAATGATTTATTAATTCATTTATTATTATTTAACGCCTGATTAAAAATCAGGGCATTACAAGTGAAA
>KE370875.1:66486-77980 GCA_000418225.1 Zizania latifolia
AACCACTCCGCCACCGCTGGCAGCCCCTAGTAGCCTCGTCCGCCCCTGGCTAGCCTCGTCCGCCCCTAGCTAGCCCGCTCGCCTCTGGCCGCTCCGCCCGCCCAAACCAAACCGTCAAGTTTTGCGGGGACCCGCCAGGTCTGGGTTTGGGTCGGAATTTCAACCCGTGGGGACGTGCGGGTCCGGTCCAAACGGGGCCAGGTTCGGGGCTGGTATTGGTCAACCCGGACCCGATCCGCCCCGTTGCCACCCCTAATGGTGCCTGTTGTGCTATGTTGATACAAGGGTTAATTTCTTCTGTGCTACCGTTATTTATCGTGTTTCAGGGGATACCGTTGCTTTTCGCGTATTTTCTTTGGTGCTATTACAGTTTTGCGATACTCACTCTCGTGCTATTTTCTACGTATCTAACGTATACAGGCCCACCTGCAGCGCTGCCTTTTTTCTATATTTCCAATCCTGCCCCTGTCCTCTTCCCTACCCATGTGCTGCTCGCCCACGACATCGTCCTCGTCATCCTTGAGCTCCTCGCGTCAGCAGCGGGTGTCGACGTCGATGCTGACGGCGGCTTCGGCGTGGGTGGTGTCGGCAGTGGGCGACTGTGTTGGCAGCGGGCGACGGTGGTAGCGGGCGGTGGTGCAGTGGGCGGCAACGTCGGCGCGGGCTCTACTCTCTGTTGACTTCCACGCGGCGTCGTGCTCGTGACTGGAGTCCATCGTGTGCTCCTCCGTCCAGGCCGTGCTTCAGGGGAGATCGCCCTCGCCGCTGGCCTCCTCCGCATCTTCTTCCACGACTGCTTCCTGTAGGGGTGCGACGCATCGATGTATCTCAATGGCACCAATTCGGAGCTGCAACAGGGGCCCAACCTGTCGCTGCAGCCGCGAGCATTGAAGCTCGTCGACGACATCCGCGTCGAGGTGCACGCCGTCTGCAGCCCCACCGTTTCATGCGCGACATCTCTACGCTCGCCACCTGTGACGTCATCGTTGTCTTCGGGAGCCTTCCTTTACTGTGTCCCTCGGCCAGCTAGACAGTCTTGCCCTAGCCTCGTCGGTGCTCTCCTGTCGCCGTTCACCGCCAGCATCCAGACGCTGCTGGAGTCGTTCAAAACTAGGGGTCTGGGAGAGGCTGCCGACCTGGTGGCTATTTCCGGAGAGGAGGACGAGTAGTGCGGCACCAGCAAGACGAAGATGCGTAGCATGAGAGGCAGTGTGGGCAATACGAAATGTTGGGAGCTTACAGGTGGAGCCGTAGCCGCTGCGAGCGTACAAAATAACATGTGGGAGAGAATGAACGAATTGTAATGGCACCAAAGAAAATACGCGAAAAGTAAAAATAATGGTATCCGTCGAAACATGACAAATAACAAATAACAGTGACACGAAAGAAATTAACTGGTACAAGGAAATTAACCCTTGATACAATCGTACAACCTGCTTGTTGTGGCATGTTGATACAACCTAGCCACCAGCCACCATGAGCACATCATATATTACTACTGACAATATACTGATGATGAGCAGATGCTGCATTACAAGTTTGGCCCCGGTGCTTCACATCATGTGTGTACTGTTAATTTCTCGATCAGCTGACAAAACTGCAGAGTAAGCATTCTTAGCATGAACAGCACAGTGATCCTCCAAAATTGAAACTCTTCGCCCAAAAATAATTCCTCAAAATTGTTTCGCAATCAGTCTCATATTCACATATGAAGCCATCTGTGGGGATCCACTGATGCAAATGCAAATATAAAATTGCAAAAACTGAAATTGAACAGACAAAGGAAACAGCAAATTACAGATTTTCTTGTCCAATCTGTAGGGATATGCAAGGTAGAAGATCTCTTTTCTTTGAATCCATGAAATGTAGCCAAACATTATCTCCATTGATTCACAGTCACAAAGAGTTGAAACCAAACCAAGCAATGGAAGAAACAAAATTTTTTTTACAGGTTTTCTCGTCCAATCTTAATTCAATCAATGTAGCCGCTTCGGATGGACTTGTTGTTCCCCTTGCCTTCTTTCTTGAGCTTCTTGTTCCTGCGGCGGCGGCGGTCGGTCTCCTCAACCCGCCGGACGGCGCGCTCCAGCGAGTCCACCCTCTCCGCCAGCGCGCTGATCACCGCGCACTGCTGCGCGCTCCGCTCGCACAGTGCCGCCACCATCTCCATCACCTTCCTCGTGTCCAGGCCGCCCGCGGCCACGACCTGCTGCTTCACCTCTCCCACATGTTCTTGGTGACGCGCCTCGGGTGCTGCGGAGCCCTCGCCGGCCTCTGCCGCCGCCTTAACGTTGCAGGCCGCCGTGGACTCTGCCGTCACCATCTCCCACTCGCCTTCCGCCTCTTCGTCCGGCTCCGGCTTGTCTCCGTTCACCACCAGTTCGGCCGGTTTGTCAGGCTCGGCCTCGCCGCTGGTGGCTCTCCCTCCGTCCACTTCCATCTCGCCACCCGTCTCAGACGCCGGGATCTCCACCTCGGACATTGATTCCGCCTTGACGCCGTGCTCCGCGGCGCGCGGCGACTCCGGCTTCATCTCGTTCTCCTCGGAATCGTGGGCCTCCTCCATGCCGACGGTCGCCGAGGCGTCGTGCGCGACGTCGGGCGCCTCCTCCACTGGCGCCGTCGTCTTGGGCTCAAGGGCGTCGACGGCATCCTGCAGAGCGAGCACCCGTTTGGTCACCCTCCTCCGGTACTCCCTCGCGCCGTGGACGGCATCGAGTCGCAGCAACAGCCGCATGAGAGCCTCCCCGACGGCGATCCTCCCCCTCGCGTCCCCGCGCAGCGCCTCCGCGTCGGCCGCCACCTTCCTCGCGACCCCCTCCGCCTCCGCATCCACCGCGCGCACTTCCCGCACCATCCTCCTCGCCAGGAACCCGCGCGCCGCAGCCTGCACTCTCACCGCCGCCGCTTCCACCGTGGGCGCCTTCTTCCCGGGCACCGCCTCATCCGCCATGGGCGCCATCTTCCTGAGCACCGCATCCTCCATCCTGCCCACCACCGACGGCGCACGCATCTCACCACTCCTCCCCGCCCGCTCCACCTCCACCTCCATCTCCGGCTCGGACTCCGACCCAACAAACCGGACCGGAACGGACGCCGACCTGGGCCTCCGCCGCACGTCCGGCCTCACCGCCGGCTCGAGATACTCCGCCCCAACCGGGAAGAACCTCGTGGCAGCGGAGCGGGCAGGGGCCGGAGCTGCCGCGGGGTAGTGGCTGTAGTACCTGTAGGGGTAGTCGTACGGCAAGGTGTAGTAGTAGTCGTAGGGGTCGTAGCCGAAGAAGCTGCGAGACGCCATTGTTGCCGGCGAGTTCTTGACTGCGATTGATTGCTTGCTTGCTCTGTTTCGATTTGTTGCGTTGATGAGATGGGGGACGAGGCGGTGGGGATATATACCCGGGAGAGGGGGAAGGTTCGAGAAGAATTTGGATTGTTTCGGAAGGTTCTGGAGTCTCCCGGTTTGCTCCGGAAAGGGGCGGATTTTGGGAGTCGAGGCCGTCACGAGGGATTCGGGATGGTTCTGGAAGGGTGGGAAACGGTTACCGTTGGCTGACTTGTGGGGCCAGCTGGGTGTTGTGTGGGTCACGCGTGACGTCACATTTATTTATTTTATTTTTTTCAAAATTTTACAAAATTTTCAAATTCAACTGAGGCTGCAGTATTCGCAGCACAAAACTCAAACTTGCAAGAAGAAATCAGTAACAAAATTTCTCCGCAATAACATATCGACAGTCAAGAGACATCGTTGTATGCTTGTACAAAACAGACAGCCTGAAACTCGCACCCTTCTACAAATTCAAGTGCCTCGTTAGAACACATGAAAATTAGAGAAATTTTACAGGATTTAAAACAATTCATGTAAAAATTATGTAAAATTTATTCGTTCCAAAAGAGCCCTACCAAGAAAAACATTATCTTGCATGTCATCGTGCAAATGAAACCCACAACGCCACACCACAAACATTCATCAGGTCTAGTTTGATAGGCCGGGGTTCGGGTCCTGGCCTATTCCATGGGGACTGGAGCATATGGCGAACTCACAAGCTCAAACTGGAGCACATATTTTTTTCAATGGTGGAAGATCATCACTTGTAAGGCTTGATGTGGTATGGCCTGAATTCTTCCCCAAATTTTGCTGCTGCTTCATCAACCCTTCTCTTCAGCCTTCTCCAGGTCCTTAACATGTCTGCTTGTATCAGTCCACGATTTAGTGTCTCAAAGGTGAGACATTCTGGGGAAGAAATCCTTTCTCTATCATTTCCATGAAGAACTGGCATGCCTCTCTCCATTTCTGCTTGACACAGAAACCATGGATCAACAAGGTATATGAATCAAGATCAGGACCAACAGTGCTCCCACACATATCATTCCAAATTTCCATAACAGTGACATGTTTGTTCAACTTTATGAACATTCCAAGCAGTATGTTGTAAGTGTGCAAGCTTTATGAACACATCAGGTGTAGTTGGTGAACCAGGAGCCTTCATCTTCTTGTACAGTTGTAGGGCACCATTCACATCTTTTCTCCCTCGATACTCTTTGAAGAAGCAATTGTATGTAGCTCCTTCAAGAGATCCTCAGCCGCACGAACTGTTCTATCAAACCGGTGATCAGGGTGCAAGCTTGCATGCCTGCAGGTACCATTGAGGAGAATGTTGTATGTAACTATGTTTGGTTCTAACCCATGATCAATCATATCTTTTAGGAACTTCTGAGCCATGTCATTTCGGTTTACATTGCACCAGCCATAGATTAGAATAGTGTACATCTTTTCATTTAATCCATACTTGTATTTTCGTTTATTAAATACTTTCGCGGTAACCTGGAACGGTGATAAATGGATATCATGTGTAAAAGAAAGACTGGATCTCTCCTCTTTAACAATAAAGGTGCATAAAGCAGCCAAGAAATGAGGTACATGCAGACAGGTGATCAATGTAGTTCAAACACTAGCAGGCATGAAGTATTTTCATGACTGTCTAGCTAAAATTTTTTACTGTCAACTCAGAAGCAGCAACTTCCTGAAAAGCCAAGAGCATCAGAACCCATGCAGTAGCTAAAGGCGAGTGATTGTGGCACCACATGTCTATGTGCAAAAAATGGTTATAAGGAAAACTTAAGATTTGAATTCATTGACTATGGAAGCTATAAGAAACAACCCGTAAGTTTCAATACATCCAAGAGTGCATTTCCAACACATAATACCTGCTGAAAACACAAATGAACAAACCACTTTGTCGACATCATCTTCCCGATAAAAAATACAAGATCCCAAACAAGTCTTACAAAGCATTCATGGAAAAGTTAAACAGGCAATACTAAAGTCAAAAATCATAACTCCATATTTATCCTAATATTAAAAGACAAGCAACTGCAGAATAATTCACAGAATTTTGATAAACAACCATCACAATACAATATGAGTCTGGTACTTAACCATTCCAGTGTTGCTCTCTATAGGAGTATAAATTCCTCAACAGAGAGCACAATTAGTACCTAAATTCAACAATACTCTTATGTTACTCAGAAATCAGAACTCTCCAATTGCTGTTGCTTTGTATCAGAAACTAAAAATGGAAAAAGTCCAAATTCCCCCCTGAACTTGACCTGCAAGTCCATCTAGCATCCCGTACATTAAAACCAGTTATGTAACACCCCAAACTTTACAATACAGTCCACATTAAGCCCCCTAAAGTGGTCTTGCATAGTGGTTTTGTCTAATTTGCATATATGTTGGATGATTTTGGCTACATGGTGTACAACTGTACATGTTGGATGTATATGTCAAAATCTCCACTTAAATCTCGCTTCTTTTACCCCTCTCTCTCACACAACCTATGAATTGACACAATGCTAGTATATCATCATAATTGAGCACAAATCTAGAACTGATGATTTATTAAGTACTAATGTAGTTAGTCAAAGCAGCTTGTTTAAGCTTCTATATAGACGAAGCTACTGTCCAAAACCACTCTAGGGTGTTATTTCAATGGTATTGCAAAGATCAGGGGGTTAGATGTTCTTTTTGAAAGTTCAGGGTGCTAGACAGACTCCAGGTAATGTTCAGACGGGAATTTGGACGTTTTCCTTAAAAAACACAATAACATACGGAAAGCAAGATTCACAAGAAGCTAAAACCTGAGGCTCATGTGTTGATGTCATACATTAAGTAAGAAAAATTCCAAAGCAGAAACTTTTCAAAATAAGATGTGAATCTATGCTAGCCACTTGGCCACTTGTATGCATCGGTGCGTAACAAGAAGTGAAAAGTTCCAGGATGAATCAACCTAACAGGCAATATAAGGATGCAAATGGGGGTAGGCTTGCCAGTTTTTAGACTCACTTAATCACAATTGTAGTTATATTTATGCATCTAATTTTGCACTAGTAGATGATAAATGAACTGCCTCAATGCATATGCTATACTAACAGTATAGTGCATTGGCATTCTTATCTCAAGCTCAAACTGTTGCAACTAATTAATCAAAATCACATATTAACAAACTACACCTACTCCAATGAAGTAATGAACCGAACTGACATTTCAATCTAGAGTAATGGGCTACAGTTTTGCAGCGCAGAACAAAAACAGAACAGAAATGTGTAAAGCTAAGAGCGTCTCCATCCAATCCCTCATCTCACTTCATATCCTATTATTTAGCAAAATCTCCTCGAAATTTCTCTCCAACCAATTTTCTACTCTCCTCCCTGTCTCATCCTACTCTCTATTTTGGTTGCTCTCTTCCCCAAAGTTAGGGAGCCAAAACATCTCCCTATCCCTTTTATTTTGACTTCTCCATATATTTTAGTTTTTTTAGACATATAAATTGCATGGCCTAAATAAATACAATATATATTTAGTAACAAGAGTGAAAATTATGGAGAATAAAATAAAACTTGAAACTATATGAAGAATATAAACAATTTACTAACAGGAGTGGAAATTTACTAACATTGATGCTACAGTTAACAATTTAATAGGCATATAAAAGTTAATTAATTAGTGGTAGTTATAAGATATTAATAAAATATAGGTAGATGAAATATAGAGAGATATATATAGAGAGTTTAATAGAGTGTTTTAAAAATAGAGAGTTAATATAGATAGAAAGATTCTCTATTTTTAATTATACATAGCCAAAAATAAAGATTTGGTTAGAAATGCCTAAGACCTTTACACTGAAGCCAAGAATTTTATCACCTATTTTGGGTACTTGTACTTGCAGAGGGTATCGAGCAACGCGGTGAACTCGGCGGCGTCAGGCTCCCTCCCGACGAATGCCTCCATGACATCGAACGTGCGCACCGCCTGCCGCGTCATCCCCGCGGCGACTTACCTCCGCGCGAGCACCGCAAACGTGCGGGGCGTGGCGGCGCCGTCGGCCGCGGCCTCGACGACGAGCCGCCACGCGGCATCGAACTACGGAAGGATGGAGGCGCGCGGCGTGGAGGAGCAAGAGGGCCGGCTTGGAGGCGCCCCGGAGGCGGAGGAGAAGCTGGACGAGGAGGCCCGTGGTGAGGGAGACGCCCCCACCTGAGAGGATCTCGAGCGGCGACTCGGCCGGGTGGAAGGGGTTGCGGTGCGCGAGGAGGAGCCGCGCGAGCTCGTCGGCGGTGGGAGACGGATTGACAGGCGGCAGGGCGAGGAGGTGGGTCCCGGGGAGGTCCCCCGCGGTGGTTGTGCAGAGGAGGCGTCGGCCGGCGGCGACCGCCGCGGTGGGTAGCTGACCCGGCATGGCAGGCGGCGGCGGCGGCAGCGTGGCCAGAGTTTTGGGTTGGCTAGGACGATCTGCACCGCTGGTTAGTTCATTCGACGGCTGAGATTGGAGAATGCGATTTTAGTTAAGGCCTCCTTTTGGAATTTGGAATGGATTTGTAGAGGAATTTCGTAGCATCTGAATCCTACCGGAAATTTTCCAATTTGAGGGCTCCTTTCGGATTGAAAGGAATTTGAGAGGAATTTTTCCATATTTTTATAGAATTTGAACTAAATCATATGAAAATTCTATAAAATTCTTAAGTTCCAAATAAGCTGCACTCTAGGAGTGACCCCATGGCTCCATTCATGATGTGATTTAGTATGTATTGTGTTTAAGAACAAATTTGGTTGTGATAGGGCCAGGTTATATGGTACCTTATGACCATAATACATGTGTCTAAATGACAAAAACATGTGGTTTTACTACAATTTAAAACATGTGGTTTTGTTAAATTTACTCTTACAAAGAAAACCTATTCATGATTATATGTGATGCATTCTATACACTAATGTTACAAAAGAAAATCTTGTATTTGTTAGTAATTTCACAAATGTCAGATGGGTTGATTTGGTGGGTTTGTGTGGCTAGGTTGTATATGGTTCTCATGAGATTAATATGTTCTTGTAGCAATCAACACAAGACCACCTGAATCTTATTTTTGATCTCAGTACATAACATTGTAAAATACAAGGGGTCAGAAGAGGTCACTCTCATTAGGATTCAAGTTGGATTATGTACACATTGTTTACAAGCAAGGCAATATGCCATATGTAATTAATATTTAAAGAAAGCCCTTGCTTAGTCATTGACTATATGGATGGATCCCCTGCTGGCCTTACGTTTGGCGACGCGAGTGGCCAAGCAGAGTGAATTTCATGATTCGTGTGGACTTTATAAATTTTCTGGCTTCGTCTCCGGTCATCAATACAATCTACACACTGATTGCAACCTAAAAACGTGTTCACCACATGTTCAACCTTTATCGCTAGTAGGAGAGTGTCAATGCGTACATAAATCATACCATCCTAATATAGATATGGACTAAAATCTAGACCTAATGGTATATTAATAGGCAAAAAAGTTATACATATCAGATTTACGGGTACAAGAGTGTAGTGTTGTAACATCTGAATCTACAAATCATGTATATATACTTGATATGTATTTGTAATTTAGTTTGTCACACAGCGCATATGTACCTAAAACATGGCCTAATAATAATTGGGTTCACATGATATGACATATTTATATAGTCAAATGATTTGATATTATATAATATGTTAATATTGTTACATATATACTTGATATGAATAACTCATAGGTATCCATTATCTGTACAGGTCTTGATATGTACATAAAGTTGTACTGGGCACATATATTAATTTCTTAATAGATGATATTTATCCTAATAGGTATAGATATGGATAGTTAGTATCTATCGGATAAAAGTACAAACATATTGTCATCTCCTTTTCTCTTTGTTTGTCTACCTCTACTCGGATTAAGATCCTCTGACATTGAACCACAGCGAAACGGCTATCGTAGCCAACTACCCTAAGTCAGGGTCAGAGGATCTCAATCCCTCTACCCCATGTCCGATGGATGCTCTTGCTATCCAATCCCAATACCCAGCTGGATTAGTTTGATCTTTGCACGCATAAATTAAGCTCAGTAGCTCATCTGCCACTGATCCAACCAAACGCCGTAATCGATCGAGTGCGACCAGGTCGAGAGATCAGGTGCCCACAAAAAACCCATCACTTGCACGCAATCATCAGCAAATGTCAACGCTGTGTGTTTTTAGCTCAGTTTGGCCAACGGTCCCCCAACAAACGCGGCTGCACCAGTGGCCAACCCCAACAGCACCTCGCTGGGATGAGTAGACCTGTCCGACGGTGCACCGCGATGGGATGACGCGCTGACAGGGGTGGCCCACTTTGCGCGCAGGCGATTGGCCCACTGGAGCCGGTCTACTCGCTGGTTGCTGCAGCCCCGTGGACCGGCGAAACGAAGGGATGCTGTAATTTTGGGTTGACCGTGACGTTTGACTCGCAGGTTTTTCGCATAAATTTTTGGTGGAACAAAATACGAGTTATTATTTCGAAATACATGAAGTTTGTGCGAATTTTTATGAAGATGTTTAATTCTTCTACGTAAGAATTTTATAGCCACTTTATACAAGTGACAAAACAACAAATATATCTAACCGGTCCGCAAAACATTTTTGTTTTTAATAGATGATTTTTAGAATAACTTGGCCATTAATATTTTTAGTTCTTATACATCTATAAAGTTTTAGAAAAAATTAATTTTAAATCTAATTTAAATATTATATCAAGGTTCTCATCATTTTTGGCAGTAGACTAATACGAATACAAATGTAGAAGTATTGTTGGAAAATTATTTTTCATTATAAAGTAGCAAAATGCCACCTTTTTCTTGGAAGTTAGAAACAAGCCCTAAACGCTAACAGCACACTCTACATAGTTCTACACGATGTAGCTGAATTAATACGATCGATTAAATGGAGTCCGTCCCACGTACATAAGTGCAGCAAATTGCGTTTCCATGCATCTCAATTTGAGTTTACAAGTAACATGTAAGTAAGTGTAGTCGTTGAAGTAGCTTGCTTAGCTCGAACAATATGCCAAATATTTTCTTCAACTCTTGCACGCATGCATATCAATACTAAGCACGCAAATCCAAAAGAGAAACAGCTCAAACGCCTTGGCTCTCCTTTGGACAATAACCCAAAACGGCTTTTGTTTTTATTTTTTTATTTTTAATAATTATTTTGGATATTTTTTTGCTTATCTAGTTAGCAACCGTGAAAGAGAGTCATGTAAAAAAGTAGCCAAGAAAACTTTAAATTTAATCCTAAAATGACTCTTTTACATACATCTTTTATTTTTTAAGAGATAAGAGATAGTTTGCATATGAACTGAATTTTACTGAAGTGTAGCTATTTTCTATGTTTCTAGGGATGATAAAATTACCCATGGATTCAAAGATCGGTAGATAATAGGTGTTTAGATGGCTTTGGACAATAGATTCTCTGATTCTGTGGAGTGGGTATGGAATCAAAAAACTACACCCATGGATATCGGTGATGTCTAAATAAGATCTAGCAATCTAGCTTTAAGTTGTGAAATGAGCTACCTAATTAGTTAGCTGGTGCCGTCATTCTCCAGATTATCCGGTGCTTGCAAAAGAGCAAAAGACAGAACAACATTGGTAGTTATGCAACCCATCCAACCCCAACTGTTCTTGCATCACCTTTGTCCTGCTTTGACTTGTTTAATTTATTTTTGGTGACTCACTGAGCTACTTTCACTGCCTCCCTGCCTCAACAACAAGCAAGCAAGCTCTGCAAGCTCCTATATAAACACTTCTCCTCAAACTGAAAACACAAACCATCAGATTCTCTCTCTAAACCCAGCAATCCATCCCTCTCTTTCTCTCTCACCAAACAAAAAACATAGCAATCATGGTGAGTAAATTTCCATGCAAATTCAGCTCAATTGCTCATTTTTGCTTGCTTAATGCTCATCATGTTTTGATAATGTGTGGATGTTTGTGTGTGTGTGACGATTTTTTTGACACGTTTATGGCTATTGTTGTGGAGGTTGTTGAGGCGAGGGAGAATGGCGCGGCTGCGGTGGCGGTGGCCGGCGGCGGGAAGGGGGCGGCGAAGCTGACGGTGAAGAGGAGGGAGCCCGAGCTGGTGGCGCCGG
>KE370875.1:105374-117265 GCA_000418225.1 Zizania latifolia
GATCGAGGCTGACCTGAGCCGGAGCTAGCTGCAATCAGGGTTAATCCTATCGCACCGGGCCGGTAACCAGCCATGGTTGGATTTAGTCAAAATTAAAAATCCAAAATCTGAATTCAAAATTGTGGACCGAACAGTAATCAAGTGGTTTGGCTCAGTAACCACTTGATTTGGAGTGATAATCGACCATTACAGAATAGTTTGATGTCGGTAATTGGTCGATTTAGTGCTAGTAACGGGCGGTTTGCATTGAAAACTGATCGATTTTTAAAATAGAAAAATAGAAAAATCATAGAAAATATAGAAAAATATAGAAAAACATGAATGTAAAGAAAATTTATAATACAATAATAAAAATATTTGGTATGGCATTTATTTTTTTATTTAAATGGTGGTGAACCACAAATTTAGTAATCACGTTTTTGTGAAAAAAACTGGCAATAGCAGGCTATTGGGCCATGCCAAAATTTTTCGTTTTTTATTTTACCAATCTTGTTGTGCTTCAAAACCATTCCAGTTTTTTTATTTTTTGAAAAATAAATCCACCAAAAATCATCCTAAATCAACTCCTGTTTATAGGAATTTTTCAGAACCCTTCAGAATTTTCAAATTCAAATTAAAACCTAAACCGAACAGGCCGATTTAGGCATATACCAGTCAGCGGCAGAACACTCGGTTAGTTAGCAAACCTGGCTGCAATTAGCCATCCAGCTGCCTATCTTGGTTTGAGCTCACGCGTATCTCCAATCCACAAAAGCTCACCACCATGGCGAGAGTGAGATCACACAGGCCCCCTCTTGTCCCCTTAGCGCGCATTGCAGCTGCCTGCACCCAGCTGCATCCATCCATCCATCTGAAATCGCAATTCGCAACGAGATAAGCGTTATCGCAATCGCCTAGCTAACACCATGCAAAGCAGCTAGCTAGTGTGTTAATCCTGTGCTGCCTTATCCCTAGCTTGTTGGTCCGACCATTTGGGCCAATATATGCATCATCATCTAAAGGACATTCATCAGTTAGCCACACTGCCTGCCTTCTGGCTGCTGCTGGCATCAATTCGATCTGATCATGTGACGTATGCCAATGCTGCTGCACTGCACAAGTGTGCACTCCATTAGTGACTAGCCAAAGACAATTTGCGAAAAGAGGGCTGGTTGAGAGGTACTTATGGGGTCTAATAATGTTGTGTCATGGAGGTTAATTAGATGCAAGCTTTAGCTCCAACATCTGTCAATCATGCTGGTGTGAGTGTGTGTGTGTGTGCGCTTGCCAGGGTTACATTGGTCTGCTCCTTGAAAAATTGTTTGGGTTATCCATGCAAACACCTTTTGTGATATTTTTGCATATCTTTGGCACACTCTGCCTTATCATCTTAGCTAGTGTCTTATGATGCGTGCCTGCAGTTCTCAGCAGCCTCAGAGCAATATGTGTCTGCAGCATTATGCAGGACACAGAAAAACTATCTTAATTTGCATGCAGGTTATAATTGCTAGTCTGAATTTGCTGTAAAATGTTGTATGCTAAATCTGAATTCGTAGAAATGGGCCAACTAAGTAACTATGTCCTATTTGTTTCAGCTGGAGATTCTTAGTAGCTAGTTGGTCTGAGTATCTAGCTGGTGAAAATCTGAAGAAGTTGATGTTTCTCAGCTTCTGGATTCTAGTTCATTATTCTACATCTACTGATTCTTATAATCTGAGTCTAGAATCTGGACTATTTGTTTTAGCTTTAGATTCTAGAAGTAGTTGCAGCTGTCAGAAACTGAAACAAACAGACGGTATATATCAATGATTCATGTGCGGTTACCTTCTCTTCATACTTATAAGAATCAGTTCCCTAAATTGTGTTGTCCTTGAAATTAATTAATATGCTGTTAATAATTTTAACAACCGCCTCAATGCTCACAATCTGACTCTAGAATCTGGACTATTTGTTTTAGTTTTAGATTCTAGAAGTAGTTGTAATTGTCAGAAACTGAAACAAACAGGCGGTATATATCAATGATTCATTAGCGGTTTACCTTCTCTTCACACTTATAAGAATCAGTTCCCTAAACTGTGTTTTCCTTGAAATTAATTAATATGTTGTTAATAATTTTAACAACTGCCTCAATGCTCCTCACAAAAGTTGGTAGCTAGATTGGTTCTTAAAGCCTATTAACGTTGAATTTGCATCCATCCACCACTAATACTGTACACTGCATCACTGTGGCAAGTCAACATAATTCATATCTTGGTTGCATCTATTTGTTTCCCATCATCAGGTAGTGTGCAGAGCTAAATGTGGACAAACAGACAGGATTTGATGGAATCAGTTTTCAACAATATATTGCGCTTTTGTCCTTCCGATTTTCTGAAAACAGTAGAACATTATTAAAACATTTAAAGTGCAATGTATTTACTGACGCGTTATAGATTGATTGATGATGGATATCAATCCGTTCGATCAGCTTGCTTTTTATAGAGGTCGATCTCTGAGAAATTGATTTATTACCATATCCTCTATAATTTGATATTATTTTAATTACCGAGCTAACAAGTCGAGCTGAGGCAAGCCATGGTGAAACCATGCATCCTTCATCAGAAATAAACAATTTAGTTTTTTGAAGAAAAACTAGTTCAGCATTTTTATCTGAGGCATTGAGCCAATTAAATGAGATTTTTTCCAACCCCACACATATGTAAGCAAAGCCGATAAAGGATTCCAGACTTTCAGTGACGCATAATTCATTACCAGATTTTCAGGGTTTGTCGAGTGTCTTAGCGTAGGGCTCGGCACGCCGTCACCCTCCATTTATAGGAACACGTAGCCGAGCGTATTTGTGCTTGTTTGCTGAGTGTATTCCTTCGACACTTGACATATCTGGTTGTTTGCCGAGTGCTTAGGGGAATACAGTCGGCAAACTCTTAAACACTCGATAAAAATACCGTTTCCAGTAGTGATTATGCTATGATGAGCTAGCTATGACAAATAATTTGTTTCCTTTGTCATAACCTAATATTTGTGTCAATATGGTGTTTATCATTCATCACCTATCGAACATGAAATTTGTTGTAAAAATATCGGGTTCATACATAGAAGGGCATAAATACACACACATATAAAGTGTGTATTATTGCATATATTATTAAACCTTTTGTCATATATATTATTTCAAGAAGAATATATTAACCCGTGCTAATTACCTTTTTCTTAATGGGTCCTTTGGCGACGCAAGTGTTGCGGTCGCTGGATTGATTAGAAAATTTTGTCCCAATCTATCACGGCACGGAAGTTAGTTGCCACATTTGACCTCCCCGTGCTTAATTTTCTTTGTGGATATGATGCTAATAATTAGTGGCAACACCGGAACATGATATTGGTTCTCTATTTTGAATGAATCCTGTATATATACGATGTTTTATCTTCATCATGGTGTACGTAAAAAACCATTAAACTTGCAATATAATATGAATTTATTTATGCATTGTTAGGGATGAGACATCCCGATACCTTTATTGGGCTTTTATAGGTCTAATCCGATCGAGAGTTTGTTATAGATAAAGGAGGTTAAAAAGTATATGTAAAGATATTATTGTAAATAGAAATTAACATAGAGATAAATAAGAGTCTCGATGGATGTAATCTCATGGATATAGGAATCTGAATAGAGATATGATTTCCTACATGTAACCTCGCCCCCAGAATTATATAAGACGGGTAAGAGACCCCAAAGAACATCTCAATCTAGATCCAACCTTAGATAGAAGCTTACATCAAGCCATTGAGCCACTGTAGCTTAGTTTTCTACATACATCTAATATACAAATACATAATATAGTGTTATTATCCTCTAAGAGGTTTGAACCTATCTAAATCTCTTAGCTCCGATTGTTGAGTGATGGAGGGCAGGGTGTACGATCTTCCGTCAAGTGGATGATAAACAACGATTTGGTAGAGACGCGACACACACGATCCGGCTTTCGATCGGCGAGATCAAACCCCTGCAATTGCAGCACCACTTCTCCTCTGGTTATCAACCAAACACAGCCTGATTGACCTCGCCACGAAGGCTAATCCTTGCCTGTGAATCGAAGAACACAAGCAAGAATGCAGAAAACGCAATCAAATAAAAATTCTATTGGAATATGTGAATTAGGGTTCACTTACAAGACCGGCGAAGCGGCGGCTATCAAAGTGACGTGTAAAATAAACCTAAAAATCCTAGTAGTTCTGGACGTACCCCTAATAAGCTCAACTGGATACACGGCCGAAAGGCCCAATAAGGTAGAAAACAGCATACTGACAGATTCTGGATGCTAATTGTTTCGACGATTTTTGTTGATCCAGAAGGAGTTTTGATGTGAAACTGGCGTCATTAGAAAGGTGCCGAAGTTAGCTTTCCGTTCATGGGTGAAATGTTGAAAACAGAGTTCGTATGCGGCTTGGACGACAATTTTAGTGCATACTGCTACTGGAGTCCGAGTTGGACTCGATCTGTAGTTGAATTGAACTTCCAACTCGGCTTGGACGTCCTCATTGGTTCTTCTTTAACTATTTGCTTGTCTCCATATGCTTCTTCGTCATCTTCATAGTTCCTAACATTAATATCATCCTTAGGTAGTAATTTATTCTAAAAATTATACAAATAGGTACTTAGGAACGAGTTTACCTAGAGATTTAATCGTCGTACTCGAGCTCGGGTGATTGGATCTTGCATAGATACTTGAGGGACATTGTGTGTATCTGTAGGAGTGATGTCCTCATCATTGAGTCGACCATCTTGTCTAGGATACAACCTTATCCCTGTCATATACACATCAAAGTCTCACAACTCACACTTATTCTATCAAAATTTTACTTTGTAGCATTTTGAGTTACTTCACATTGGCTGCAAGCCAAGGGGCGGTGATTGATCAAGTGTGTCTGTAGCTATCTGTCTCAACTTTTTTTTTCATTTTATCAAAATAACACACTAATCTCCTGCGAGCTCTCAGCAAAAAAGGAAGTTTATGTGGCGATGTTCTACAAGTCACCTAATTTATCTCACACCACCATCAACACATCCTACTGGCACTCAACTTATATATTGATCTATCTTACATACAAACTATTCCGTACGACGATATCTGCGAAGCACTCAAGAACACAATCCACCAGGAAAGCTATTCAGGGATGAAATGCAAGCGCGTCTAGTTGGATTCCTCTTTCGCATGAAGTGCAAAAGTGCGTAGCAAATTAACAAGTTCAAAGGCTAACATTAAATTTGATTAAACACATGAACTTTTTATCACACATACATAAGCTGAACATAAGCTGAACTTTTTATCACACCTGACCTCTGTGCTGCCACTAATCGCTTCAAACAACATTAGTAATCGGCTACGTGTGTTGTTCATGATAGGGTGATGACATATATAACTATAGCACCGAATTTCTTGCATGCATGGCCTATGGCTAGATTGCACATTGTCACTGTAATGCACGCGTTAAGTTGCTTTGTGCATAATGAAGTATATCTTTGTGCTCTTCAGTTTGGAAGCTGGGACAGCTAGCAAATGAAGTCACAAAGTGTGCACTTTGGCATGTTAACTATAACTCACTGACAAAAAAATATGTGATGGATCAGTTAGGTGAAGATTGGACGTGTACGTGGATGGTACGTACAATGCCCTTTGTTGCAACTTTGTTGGGGAAAAAAAAATCCTATCTTGACAGTGTTATGTACCAGATGACCCTTTCACTTCACACACTTTTCTTTCTTTTTTTTCGTTATCAGCTTGGGGCTTTTTGGCATCATGGTACGTGGGAGCTGTATTTTTTTAGAACAGCTTTAATTTTTTAGATGAAAGAGGCTTTTTATTGAACTCAGTCACTTACGTCTTACAACTGTACTTACAACTGTAGTGAATATATTTCTGATTTCTGCATAGCTATGATGCACATAACAAAACACACACACATAACTAAAAAAAGATAAGAAATTAAAAGAAACATTAAGGAATACGACAATGTTTCTGAATAAAATACTCTCTGACCATCTCTCTGAATGTTAACATGCCACGGCAACTAACTCCCGTCAGCAAGGTACCAATAATTATGAAGGGAATGCAATTGATATACAGAAGAGTTAACTTGAAGATCTAGGAGATCCATACCACCCATGACCCATGTAATTGAGAACACACGCTGACATTATTAAACCACATCTGTAATTGTGATAAGAATTTTTAGTGTTCTTTTTGCTGTTGTTAGGGAGGTGGAAAGTTGTTGCCCCATTGACCACTATGCATCCGATGCCCCTTCTGTTAAGGCTTTTGATTGAGCTTTGAGCCTGTAACGAAAGGACTACTTTTCATAAGCAATGCATAGCTATCTTAGCGGGCACAATATTGCTAGCCTACTACAATAGTACAATTCTACAAAGAGGTTCATTCAAGCCCAAAGAAGGCCTTCCCAGCTTGGTCTGCAGCCGCAATCGCACCTCAACATTTGCTCTCTGAAAACATACAAACCAAGCCTGCACACGTTTCCTTTCTGAAGCAGAAATTGTCTCTTTCAAGCAGCTGATGAAGCAGAAATTCAACATGAGCGATCTGGGGTCGTTTCTGAGTTACTATCTAGGCATGGAAGTAGCTCAGAAGGAGGATGACATAAGTTTATCACAAGCTGTATATGAAACAAAGATCCTAGAAAAGGCTTGATTAGTAGAAGGCTGTAACTTTGCTCAAGTTCCAATGGAGCCAACACGACTCGAGCCGAGTAATTAAGAACAGTGCTGGAGAGTGCATTAATCCAACTGAATATAGAAACATGTTGAACAGTTGAGTTGGTTTATGGAGAGACCAACTTCAGAGCATTAGGCAGCAGTGAAGCACGCTCTAAGAAATGTCTCGGGAACAGTTGGAGTCGGATGCTAGATTGGTAGGAAACAAGATGGGAAAGCGAAGCTTGTTGGGTTCAGTGATAGTGATACAGCAGGTGATGTGGATGATAGGAAAAGTATCATAGTTCATAGGTGTGCTTTTGAAGTTTTGGGCCGGGGCAGCTGGATCACTTTGCAGTCACAAAAGCATAAGTTGTGACACTCTCTGTTGGAACTGCCTCCGACTGAGTTACACCACCAGGGCAGCAGGCAGAAACTCATGCTGCTCAGAGGACACAAGTAAACACAGAAGTTGCTAGCAAGTGGTACTGTGGAGAAGCTAACACACACAGGCCGGCTTGCCGGCGACGAACGCCCTTTTCTTTTACTCTGTATTCACTCACCCCAATTAACCAAGCAAGTACATAGCTTATATAGTTTCACTGACATGCACTGGAGCAACAAACTGCCCGGACTCACGCATACCAGGGCTCTACTCCCTCCTCACATCAATGAAGCTAACCAACCTGAGGACTTGCTCTCAGCCACATGCAAGAACCTGTTGCCCAAATCTCACGCACACGCCCGCACGATCCACACATGCACAAGCCACTAACTCATGCATGTCGTATATATCTCCATGATTGATGATCCGCATGAGACGGTCACTATCCTGTATGCAGCTAACTAACTCTACTTAATCTAATGACGACTCAGTCATCGATCAGCTGGCTACACCGCACTACAACACATAGCTGCAGTCTCACACAAACAAACTAGCTAACTCCTGCATGCAAGACTCAGACCAACCATTAATTCTACGTACGTGACACACACATGGAACGCACGCCTAGACTATTTATTCTAACAAACTCCTCCTAAACATGACATGGCCGTGCGTTCTGACTCATCGAAGACACTGTTCTTCACTGACATTGGCGAGCAGCGCCTTCTCCTTCTCGGCTGATGACAATTCCTTGCGAGGTGGCCATGAACACCACAATTGAAACACTCGCCTCGTGGACGCCGGCTCGCCTCTGATCTCACGCTGCTGCTGCCATCATCGTCATCGTTCCTGCCATCTTTCTTGTCACGGCCGCCATTCTTTGTGCCATCCTCACGCACATGCTCCTCGCCACGGTGTTGACGCCGGCGTGTTTCCCATTGTTCCCCAGTGTGTAGCAGCCGCCTAACATCGTCCACCACCTCCTCGACGCCATACCTATCCTCCGCCACACGGAGCCGTCTAATGAGCTCCTCGATGGACATAGTGTCTAATATGTTCTTTTTTGAATGAAATGATTTGAGATGCTGACGATAAGCTTATCCTGAACAACCTCTACCGTCGTGCAGTTTGCCTATCGCTACCCTATGAAACCATCCCTGACATCAACATCCTGCACCACAACCCATGAGACGTCGTCCCAGGTTATGTTCACATTTTCCTATCTAATCTCTTGGATTATTGACACATATTTATTGATCTTATAACTCTGACAATTGTAGGATATCTGACAATATATTTCTTTTCTATCACATTTTTCTTTTCTTTCTCTGCTTTGTTGGTGTTGGTGATGGTGGACAGAGCAATGTCAGAGTGGGAGAGTGGGAGAGTGGGAAGTACTTATTCACTCGTAAGGAGATGAAGCACCGTGGAGGCCGCCACAACAACCATCTACTACAACGTCGGTGAAGGAGCCGAGCAGGTGCTAGTGGGTATGAGGCGTACTCTGAGTTTTGTCTCACTAGCTCTTGCCTAGCTCCTTACCCTATGATGAAGCGTGCCAACGATGACATCATCTCCAAGCCACCCTACGCTGAATCGACTATCGTCAAGGTGAGGTCGATGCTACCTCCAATCAAACATTTTGTGCTTATCATTAATTGCTCTTGTATCATCTATGGGATTTGCACTTTTGCCCAACATAAGTTGGCAGTATTTGTATTTTTGCCCCATATATGTGGATGACACATTTGGCCCCTATGTCTAGTTAGCATATACTTGGAGTGCGGCAAAAATGTAAAAGCCACTCAACTTTAGGGAAAAAGAGCAATTTATTCATTGTAACATATAGCTTTATTTTGGGTGGAATATAATAGGGTAAATGTGATGTGATCTCTAATAGTTGTAATTCTCAATTAGATTTGGTTCGTGAAGTAAGAGAGGAACGGTTAATTGTTCTCTCAGTTTCCATTGTGATTATCAGTTCTCTCTAATAGTTGTAAACTGTTTATCAGTCATAGATCTACCCTACTATATAATTAGCGAGTTGAGAGGGTGGACACATCACCCCTCTGGTAAATCTCAGCCATTCATCTTTAATCATCTACCATCTAGAAAATCTCAGCCCTTTATCTTTACTCTATTAAAAATAAAAATATTAAATCTCAGCCATTCCTTTCAGCGTCTCAGTAAAATTATAGGAGATTTTATCGATCTCCTTCCTCCCACATATTTTCATAATGACCAGTCAAGACTTTTCAGATTACTTAGATTATTCCTTTTATCAGATGTATATCTTTCCGTATAATAACTTTATATTTAAATGACTTTCTTAGTGGATGGATATCTTTCCGTATAATAATATTCCATTTAAATGACTTTCCTTAATGGATGGATATCATTCCGATTAAAGACCTTCCATGTAAAGAACTTTTCTTAGTAAGCTGATATATTTCCCTCTAATAACTTTTCTCATATTAAAATATTTCCTTTTCGGTTTAATCTCTTTTCATCTAATGTGAGCGTCATGATCGGAATGTGCTTTCTTTCTATATGGATGAGTTCTCGATTTCCACGGTGTACACTATAAAAGGGGAGACCCGACCCAAGCAGAACACACCCCTTCTTCCTGCTCGGTAGTCCTACTCCCAAAACTATCCCGATCATTAGTTTCGCTGGAGAAACTTTAAAGGGCTATCCAAGGACAGTATAGAAGGCATCCGGAGGGTCGATGCCATCTACCAATTGCTAGGAGATCTACACCAAACAAACAGAGAAGAACAACTACACTTTTCTCATGGTTTCTTTATTCCGGTTAGTTTAATGTCTTATTCCGCATAAAGGCTAATCATGAATAAGCTAATAAATAAGCTAAAGTTTATGATTTTTTAACAGATTGATCTTCTCTCGATCCCTCCTGTCGTATCACCGCCGTCGTCCCCTCTCCCTCCCTCGCGCTGCTCCCTGTCCAGCGCAAGGTCACCGCCCGTGCAGACTGCAGACGTCAAATCATGTAGCCTGATGGCTTGGACTGCAAGCAAATATTTTTCTTGTGCTTTTATTTGATTGTTTGAGGATATGACAGTTTGATTTGCGCCTATAATTATTTTTTGATGCTGCTACAATATTTCTAACTACTAAATTAAAGTTCTAAAGAATCCAACTCCTAACTAATAATATAATTGTTTTTTGATTTTCATCAGTACGTAGCACGGGTACAATACTAGTTAGTTGTGATTTCAAATCGAATAGTGGAGAATACATGTTTTCTATACATAGATACGAGCCTCACACACTAGCATGACATGATGAAAAGCATTACCTTAGACATAGATATTAGTGGTAGGCATCGAACCCATCACTCTTACCATCATTAGTGGCGAGTGTGTGTCCGTCACTTACACCCATCTTTAGTGATGGACGTACACCTATATCAGTCACTAATGATCTATAATTAGTGACGAGCATAAATATACATATGTGCCTTACTTACGAATTACCATTAGTGACAGGTGTAGTTCAATGCTCGTCACAAATGGTTGACCATTATTATTGGGCTATACGTGTCTACCCATTACTAATGATGGGTCATTAGAGACGAGTTGTATGTCACTAATGAAAGGATTGTATCATATCGCTAACAATTTGAGGTCCTTGGCTACCAAGTCAAGCTGTATATGATAGGCAGCATAGAACCCGCATAGGTTGCAGACAATATGTGGGTATTCACTTAAAGGCAGTAATAATATATTAAATGTACCAAATAATCTTTAAACATAAATGTGAGAAACACAAAAGAAAATCCCTATTTCACACGCACCCCCTCCATATTTCAACATTTGACAACACACACCTTGTGGAACCATCCGTCATAAACCGACATTTTCTCACACGGTCTCCATATCTTTTAACTAGCAAACAATCCCTAAAAGTCTCTACCAACCATACAAGTAAGGGCACAAATCAAAAGCTTGCAAGCAAAGTTTTTCCTAGTCAGAGTTTTGCACATCTGGTCACTTTTATCTCCTCCCCACAAAATCCCAAACAGGAAGAAGTGATGTATAGAGTGAGATTCACAGGTTGGTACAGCTCTCAAGTAAAGAAAAGGCACAAAAAAATCAGAGAAAACAAACGGACATGATAGTGATGATCTTCATCCAGCCTCAGCACAAACATCTTTCCTGTCTTTGGGCTTTTGTGTTACGGCATGCATTGGACTACTCTCACTGGAGATAGAGAGGGAGAGTGTGTGCAGTGGCTGCGTGCTTGTGTGTAAGTGACGTGCAGAGAGAAAAATAGAAGATGACCTCCTGCCTCAAGGTACTCACCGTTGCCCATCCAAGTGGCAGTAGCAACACCTCCTAGGCCACTATAAATACCCTACTGGTGCTGTCATGAACCTCCCAATTGGATATGTGTTCCACCCTACTGATGATGAGCTCATCATGAACTACCTCTATCGCCGTGCAGATCGCCTACCGCTGCCCTGTGAAATCATCCTCGACATCAACATCCTGCACCACAACCCATGGGACATCGTCCTAGGTTATATTCTCATTTTCCTAGCTCCTCTCTTGGATTATTGACGCATATTATAGATCTATATAACTCTGACAATTGCAGGGATATCTGACGATAGATTTCTTTTCCGTCTTTTTTTTTCTTTTCTTTCTTTCCTTTGTTGGTGTTGGTGATGATGGATGGAGCAGTTGCAGAGTGGGAGAGTGGTAAGTACTTCTTCACTCGTAAGGAGATGAAGCACCGTGGAGGTCGCCGCTGCAACCACTAAAAGGACACTGATGTCGCCTAGAGGGGGGTGAATAGGCA
>KE370876.1:0-16346 GCA_000418225.1 Zizania latifolia
ATGGCGCGGTCGGCTGCTGCCATGTGGCGCCCGTACCAGGCCCCGGAGAGGCCTCGCACGGCGGCGCTCAGGCTGCGCGAGAAGGCCTCCGTCGCCGCCATCGCAGACGCCGAGGGATACCACCGGGGACGGCGAAGGCAGAGAAGAGCAGCAAAACATTCAATGGGCTCTAATGGGCCGAGGCCCATCACGTCACGTGGCACATAGGCCTCAGTTTTTGCGGCTAAAGTGATTACGTTTTCGTCGCAGCGAAGGCGACGTGCAGCGGTGCAGATATCTTTCCGCCTTCTGGTAAACCGCCGAAGAAGAATGGAAATTTCCGTGCACGACCAGAAAGGGAATATTATAGGGTGACGGCAGCACGACGAAGTGCACGCCGTCCTCTCGAATTTTTTCCCTATGGAATGTGGCATATATGCTTGTTGCTAACAACGCCTCACTCTTGTCTCTCGCATTGCACTTTCGGCTGGGCAAGGGCAGCTGGTTGCTGCTGTCATCTTCCTATCCGCACGTATACGTGCTAAGAAACAACATATTTTTGAGATTATTACCGGTGTATTTTTCAAAAAAGTTATGCCTGTTACAATATTTTTTTTACCTATTTATAGTCTTAGGGTTTAGAGGACTATGATTTTACATTGCTATCCTTGTTTGAACTAACGGTTATAAAATACACATGTATTTTTAGTACATAGGTCTTTGGGTCATTATATAGTGGATTTATACACATAAATAGATCTAATTATTTGAGTCATCTTATTTAGCCTCAATTATAAACAACTCTTATATGGTCGCTAGTAGCTCCCTTCATAGCATCTAGTAGCTCCCTTCATAGCATTCATCACCATGGCACCATCGATGATCTTGATTTATATTGTTGCTAAAAGAGTTTGTGACAAACCTCTAACAGTTACTATTATATATGTTTGACTTTTTAATAAGTCAAACTTCCATAACTTTGGCTAGGTTTAAAAAACTATCAATACCAATCAAATGCACTATTAAAATATATTTTATGGTAGATTTAACAAAAATATTTGATGTTGTTGTTATTGGTATATTTTTTATAAAGTTAGTTAAAGTTTAAAAATTTTGACTTATAAAAAAGTTAAATCATATTGTTGTTGCTGTTGTTGTGTGTTTTCCATGACACTTGCTGCCAAAGTGATTCAGAAACTAGCATGCACCTCATTTCTCACCTGTGCAGCAAACTCTGGTAGACTGTTGAAAGGATCTGTAATCCATTTTAGTACAGTTTTATTGCAGCCAAATAGTGTCAGGCGACATGCTATGAAATGAAATATTTGCAGGAATACTAGTAGGGCAACACAAGTACACAACCCAGCAGTATTCTGAATGCTACAGAGAATATGTACAGTACTAAAAGAAGCTATCACTCTGTAGCTAGCCATACACGTGTATACGCTAATACGCATACGTTATCAAAGGAAGACACGTTACACCATGGCTCAGAGATATAATGCCATTTTTGTACGAGCGCGTGAGTGTCACTCAGAAGACGGACATGTTGTCGTCGGAGGCGAGCCACGCCGTCAGGTCGTCGCCGTCGCTGGCCTGCCTGCACAGCAGCGGCGCGGCGTTCCAGAGGTCGGCGGCGGAGCACCCCAGGTTATCCCACTTGAGCTCGTGCTCCGATACGATCCCCGTGACGTCGCCGTAGAAAGGCTGCAGCTGCGGCTCGGACGCCGCCGGCGGGTAGCCGCCGACGGAGAAGAACGCGTCCGCATGCGGCTGGGGTACGCACATCGGTGGCGAGTGCAGCGAGCCCGTTACGCCGCCGTACGGGACGCGGTTCTGAAGCTGGAACGCGTTGCAGGCGTCGGCGCTGAAGATCTCATCCAGTTCCAGGGGAGGGCTGGCATTGGTGGGCGTGAACGGCGACGCGTTGCTCTGGCTAAGCTGGTGGTCGACGGTGACAATCGACGAGCTGCTCGACACTTTGCTCATCTGCCCTCCCGACAGCTTATGGCCGCCGCCGCCGATTATTCCTTTCCCCTTCGCCGCCGGCTCGCCCGGCAGCCCGGCCTCGTGCCTCTTGATCACGCGGCACAACGCGTACGCTCCCTGCAGCAGCAGCAGAGCCGACCAGCAATCAATATAATGTTGTGCAATCAATCTGCGGGCATTGATGTGTTGGATTGCTTACCATGAAGTTGGAGACGCCATGGGCGAGGTCCTGGCAGAGGCGGTACTCATGCATCACCCAGTCGGTACGCTCGCCGCCGGGGGCGCGTCCCTTGTAGAAGACGAGCGTCTTGCGGATTCCGAACACGTCGTCGCAGGTGATCTTTCGGTCCTTGCCGGTTGCCTTCCAGTACCCTATGCTCGTCGCACGATTCGTCCGTGACCCGTTTGGGTACTTGCGGTCGCGTGGGCAGAAGAAGAACCACTCCAGGTCACGCTTCGGCAAGAACGACTTCTCTGCACAAAACAATTTTCGTTTTATTTTTACCAATCAGTTCATTCACTTGAGATGATTATGCATTTATGTCCATGATAAAATCGTGTAGTACTAATCAGTCGAATAGAATATTCAAAAAGTTTGGCTTTCCGGTTTCACAGGGAATGTAAATGTACGATGGTATTAGGCCTAGTGGAGCGGACTCACCGAAATCATATATACTCCATCTTATAATATTAGAGTTTATCCATTCCATAATATTAGAAATTAATACTAAATTTGATATTTTATAGTACTACTCAATTTGTTGTATTATTAAATGTTAAATTCAGTTCAAATTGCAATATTATATTTTTTAATTAATATATAAATATTTCAAAATATACGCCACTGATTCTGTCTTCAGAACAACAGTTTTTTTTAAAAACGTGGTTAATAAAGACTTATCAGCAACCGGCCTAGGGAGAAAAGGTCCAGATGCCCGTGGAAAAGATCGCTTTTCTCTAGCTAGCAAGCCATGAAAACTGCAAAATTATGTAAAGCATATGTTACTTTCCAACTTCTACCACCGGTTTCTCTCCTTCAGGGAAAGACAGGGCTAGCAAAGTCAAATGGTTTGCACACTTGTTCAGTTATTTTCCACCGTTGAAACAATTCATCAAAAGTTAACACAATGTCGACAAAATATATTTCATACAGAATTTCAACTGCCTAAAACACGAAGTTTCATCTAACAAAGGCATAAGCTGCATTCAAGACAGTGTGTCAGTGTGTGTGTGTGTGTGTGTGTGTGGATTAATGGGGAAATGATGATACAGGTGTACAAACCTGGTAGCTCCCATGGCTCGAACTTGTAGAGATCAATGACAGGGATGACCTCGAGCTCGATCTTGAGGTTGTCAGATTTTCTCTTGAGATAATAACCGACCAACTCATCGTCCGTTGGGTGGAACCGGAACCCGGGGGGCAGAGTCATGGTGCCCATGGTCCGATCAAATCAAGTGACTTGCAAATAAATGTGCACTTGCAACCTATTCAAATATCTTCGGCAAGCGCAAAACCTAATTGATCCAAGTTAAAGCAACGGAAAGAGGGTAGCTATAGCCCCAATTGCACTCTGTAAATATGTCAGGCAGATTGGGATATATCAAATATAGTTGTTGCTGTGTAGGATCCGTCAGTCAGGTTCAGGGGCAATATCTATTGAAGATTTGGAAGATCCAGAAGTAGAAGCTCTTGAGCTCTTCCAGCTGACAGGTATTGACGAATACGTTGTACCTTCTGCCGGAGTTCAAGATCATTATACTATGGTCAGGGCCCAGCTAGAATAGTCGAATTCAGAAACCTCCAAGAACAGTTAAGGAATCCGTGCTAGCTTGCTGATGTTACTCTGTTAGAAAGAAGAGAAAAGGAGGAGGAAGAGCAGATCTGGAGTTGTTCGTGAATTGGGGGAATGGAAGGCCACGAGGTGCAGGTGTTTATATAGAGGGTGCAGGGGTGGCGAAAGGCGCCGGTGGCCGTACGAGCCAAGCAATTCGAAGCGTCGGCGGCGCGCCTCCAAGTAGCCGCCAAGACTGTTCACATCTTCAGTTCCCGCCAATTGTAACTGCGAGCTACTAGCTCTGTTTACTTTCAGAGATAAAGTTAACTGCTACCTATAATAAGCTCTTGTTTAAACCAATGTGTAATGTTGCCTTTGGCCAGCAAGGCTATCAGTAATTAGAGCAGCAACCAATGGTAATACTAGATCAGCTGGGCATAACTAATAACATGGTATATTCTTCTTCTCTGAAGAATCCTACTATGCACCATGTGCTGGTTGGTGTTTTACCACTCAGGGAAGGGAGACTTTGCATGCAGCAGCCTCTCCAAAAGTGCAATTTTGTTTTCATATCCGATTTGGTTTGTATATGAATTTATTCTGCGTCACCTAGATACGTGCTTAGCCGTTCAGTTTAGTTTACTGATTTGGGTTTGTTCAGATAAGTTCTTTTTTACGGGTGTTCAGATAAGTTTCGTGGCCGAATTTACTGTGTTTTTACAGCTCGGGTTCGTACTAACATACCACTGGTTAATTTCCAGCAGAACATGTTTACCAAGTGCGCATCCCTACGCACCGATTTGTCAGATACTGAATTCCAGGGCGAGTCTTCTTCACATTACATTATTCTTCTCACTTGACCTTACAAGCTGTTCCTCTCATGCATGATACACGCCTGCTTGCGTCCTCTCCAGCTTCTGAACAAGCTCTGTCACTGGACAAAAATGATATTTTTCGCTTTGTTGTACTGAAGTATCACAAAAGTTCCTTGGAATGGGAGCAACCGACCTAATCATAAAGAATTAGTTCCTACTTTTGATCATGTTGGAACCTCTGAAATACTGCTCCTTCACGATGTTGGCTTGCACTGAATCGACCTCACAAAACAAGAGGTAGTAACAAGTACTACACTGGCAGTCTTGGAATACAGCTGCCCTTGATAATACAGAATTCATCTTTGAATTGGAGAGCAAAACATAAAGAAAGCGATGAGAGTCGTCATACATCACAAGCACTCAAGCAGCTCGTCCTATCAGGACGATGGATCCTAGTCAGACGGAGTCTGAAACCGGTAGCTGTAGCCTGCTAACTATGCTGTATTACAAGTCCAGCAGACATATGAAATTCAGAAATTGTATTTGTACAGATGATACGACGCAGCACAACATCTCCTTAGTTTCAAACAGCTTTATTTCAACACGTAGAAAGCTACTTCAGCCATGGTCCTGATGACCTGAATGTTGCAAGCGTAAGTGTGCAACTTGTTCTTCTGCCGAGTGCCGACAGCCTTCGTAGAATCGTAGCCACAAAAACAAACGCAACAGTGCAAACCTAAGATGAGAGTTTGAAATTCGCAGGCTGGTTCGTATTTGTCGAAGCATCAAGTGGATTGATTTGTGCAGTAGCATAATTAAGCGAACTCATTAACAGTAATGTTTCATTAGCAATGATTTTTAAGAATTAACTAAGTACTAAAGATAGTAGTTTACGATAAAGAGTCATTTTACGGTGCATTCTTCTGATAATATAATGAATATCAATCCTTCGTCTTCTTCTATCAAGAATTCAAAATTTATTTCTACTATTATCTTGATTAGTGACGGCTGACTGACGAGAGATATATATACAAATTCCATAATAATGATTATATCCAAAATATTTTTAATTAAAGTATTGTTTTATCCTTTGAAACTCAAAACCAAAATCAATTCTACTATAGTAGAATATATCGTAACAATGGTAAGATAAAAAGTGCATCATTGAGGCCATTCTCCCATGACATGGAGATATATGCACTGCGGCGCTACCAACTCTGTATGGTTCCTTTCTTCTTAGCTACTCCCTCCATCCCAAAATATTACAACTAGGACTAGATGGGACAGAGATTCATTGTACTAGAAAATGTCCTATCCGATCTTAGGTTATAATATTTTGGAACGGATAGATTAGCTTATAATTTTAGGGCACAATTTTCCATCGTTCATTTGCTCACAACATGAGCAGTTATGCCACACATGGGGGATAAATGTACTTGTCAGTTGGCATTGCCCACCAAACACCAAATCTTATCACTGCTTTGTCACTGTCAAGATAGGAGTTGATGCTTAACTGCTTGTTTACCCTTGACCGAATGTTAGAGCGTATAGCTTCACCAGGAGGTTCTCTACTCTCTGCATGTGTTGTGTACTGAATACTGTAGCTTGAATGGGACTTCTTCATGTGTGCAGGAAGAAACAAATGTTGCCTTTGCAGTACTGGATGCATGCATGACACATTGATCATGAGTCATTAGCTTTTGATTAGTCTAACAACATCAAGGGATAGTGCACTAGCTGCATTAGCAGAGGCAGATCTATCATGGTGCAAGGGGTACATCTGTATCTCCAAAATTTTTGGCAAAAAAATACCCATATATATATATATATGTATATTTATGTTATCTGGATTAAAATCTAGCCCAATAGCCTATTAATCAGCCTAATAGTCTATTTTTTAGCAAAAAAAATACCTATATATAGGTATATTTATGTTATCTGGATTAAAATATAGCCCAACAACTCATTTTCCTACCTATTCCCACAAAATTTTTGGCAAAAAAACCCTAAATATAAGTATATTTATGTTATCTGGATTAAAATCTAGCCCAACAACCCATTTTTTGACCTATTCCCACTGCATTGGTTAGATAATTTTGTTCAAGATATATGATTATACCCTTTAATCACAAGAAAATAACAAATTTTTATTTGTAACTTTCGCTATATTATACATGTAGTTCGTAGTATATTTAATTTCGCACATCCATCATTGAAATCCTGGATCTGACACTGTGCATTAGTGTCAAGGCAAGAAATGGTTTAAGGAGAGATGACGCAATTGAGCTTGCTCTAATTAAGCTGACCATTTTCAGATCGATATGAACGCAGGTGGGTTACTGGGGACCCACCCGAAGACCAGAATTGCTTTATAAGATATGTTGGGGATGGTCGGCAAGAGATAGAAAGATACAGACACTCCAGGGCCATATATGACATCCGCATAGGTCCAAATAAATTAAGGCTTCAAATCCTAATTAACTAAAGTATATATTTAATCAGAGAACAAAAGAAAAGTCTGGTAAGATATAAATACCGATATGTGAATATGACTGCTGGTTAGTGAATAGTGAAAAATGAATTAATGATTGCGATCAGGCTAGTGGATTTGTCATTCGTTTTGTTATAACGCTTGTTTGTCTTCGGACCATATTAATATTTAATATATTCCTAAGTATTATAAGAAATAACATTATTAAAGTTATATAATTAAATAAAAGTATGCTTTGATTGTATAAATTTTTTGATTTTAGAGTTTTATTTTGTATGGGGTCTGCTAGTTATGAACTGCTTGACTTGAGCATGCAATACCGCAATGTCTTTAACTGATCTTTAACAGATGACTTGACCTAAAAAATATCATATCAATTGAACTTTTGTTGCCAAGAATTGCATGCATGTTGGTATCCAGAAATTGTAGGGCCACAGTCTCCGTGAAAGTTCCAACTAAACTTTGCCGGCGACCTTGTGTTCACCTGAACACGAGATGCACGCTGGGTGTAGAGTGCTGCTCTCACCTGCAATTGCAGAGTATCGGTGTTTTATCGAGCAGTTCACCGATAGAGATATCTTCAGTGGTGTTTTATATGTAAAAATAAACGTTATATCATAGGATAAATGATCGACTCAAAAAATAAAGTCAAGATATTTATACATGTTCAGACTTCCTAGAAGATAATAACCCTGCATCATGTATTTAGATTATAGATTGGATGCGAAACTGTACGACATAGATGTCGATATGAGTTTAGATGATATTTGGGGTGTCTCTCACCCGCCTTATATAGTACCGAGGAATAAGTTTACATGTAGATAATCATATCCCTATTCGATTTCCTATATCATGTAGATTACAATCAAACTCTTATTTATCTGTACGTTGTTTCTTTTTTATAAGAATATTTTTGCTAATATATCTTAACTTATCTTATCTATGTCAAATTATCGATCGGACCAAGCTCATACCTATTCCAACCCACTAAAAGCCCGATAAAAGATGCCCGAAAGTCTCATTCCTGACACAGAATAAATTATGATTATGTGGTTCTAATGATGGAGACTAAAAGTGCCATTTATTGGCCGCAGAATAATTCGATTCTGCTAATCGAGGAGCTCGCCTACTCCCTTTGATCTATATTTCTTATGTTTTAGTTATGTTCTTACTAATCATTAATTAGTATATATATTTTTAGTAATTAATTAGTATGTATATTTTCTATATTAAATACTTAGTTAATGAGTTTATATATATGTGCAAAGTATATGAATTCGACTAAACTCTTAGTCATTAAAATGATAACAATTAATATCTAAAAACTTTAGACATAGAAAATTAAGAAATATAAAACCGAAGGAAATAGCTTCTTCTAGTATGAAGACTCCGCACAGGGAGTAGCGTTGCTTAGATAATATATGTTTTATCTGAGGTCGCTGAGATGAGTGGGTGCCACATAATCGTTGAGAAAATAAGCATTTTTATCGGAAAAAGACACTGAATAATGTAATATAAGAATAATAAATATGTAGCCAGGACAAGTAAATTTTAGGCCCCTTCTAGACAATCTAGAAGCCAAAAATTATTATGTAAATAAGCTAAGTCAATTTGTATTTCCAATCCTCTCGTTTTGAGGCTTTCTGAGCTTATGTGCATCTCCATGTCACTTATGACCAAAAATATCTTAAAATAAAGGTATTATTAATTAAATAACAAACAAAGAAGATAAATTTAGAGATAATACAATATTTTCACTATATTACACAGATATCACAACAAACTTCTTATAGCTTTTTTAGATAATAGCTTATTTAGACTTTTAAACTTAACTTATCTTATAAGTAAGTCAACAACTATGTAGAAGGGTTTAAAGGTCTCGGCAACAAAATTACGTAACATAACTGGCAAAGCGAATTTCAGTTAAAAATAAATTGAATCCAGCAAAGCAAGCACAAGTGAGACGAATAGAACCTTGACCTAGCTATGTGCTGAACATATGCTGTCGACTGATTATTAGCAGATTAATTATATGAAAAGAGAATCTATTAGTGGAACCGAGCAGAAATAAACATTCCATCACATGAGGCATATATACCTTTCCTAGCCTACTGGAATCCTGATGAAGTACACAGAGTTAGAAATGAAGTGTCTTTGCCCATAGTATAATCAGGCTAGGCCCTAATTTGCTTCTCAGCCAAGATACCAAAGTAAAAGGAGATTCAAAGCTTCAAGAGGGCCTCTCAGGAAAGGGATCGCCGATTGAAAAAGGCGTTTTAGTTTAGTAGGCGACAATACTCGCCTTTCATTAACCTGAAAAGTCGCAAGCGGTTTTGCAAGTTCAGAGAAACAATTAACTGAATTAATATAAACCTGCAGCATACTTTGTTTGGTTCTGAGGACGATCCTATAAGCTATAGCTTATATTGTTGGCAAAAGTGGAGATGGTAAAAAATAAAGTGGAATGCAAAGGATATGATTATATACCATAGCAAATTGAGGTTTACTCTCTACATCTCACTAACATATAGAGTTATCTATAAAAAACAATGATAGGTAAATATTTAATTTTTATAAATTAAGGGTAAATTTTTCTTTTTGATTGTTGGAGATGGTCGGCAAGAGATAGATAGATACAGACACACCACCGATGGTCCAGACTTGTCGTGTTGTTCGCGCATCGACGTTGATTCTTCACAGGCCGTTTTCCTTCATGTTCTTGTCAGCTCGATCTCTGTCGATCACCAGTGCTTGCAACCTAAGTAACTGAACAGCAAGTTATCAACAGCCGAGCAAGCATATATGACACATACGTACGTGTACGCTCGTCTGCAATTCTACGTCGACAAATTATTGGCGACGGCGGCGAGCGGCGATCTTTGGGAGGCGGAATTCGGAAAGAGACGGTCGGGCATGGACGTGAACGATGCTACGCTAAAGCGAGATTACACATCCGCTCAGCTGCACGACAACGAGTAGGCCCGGCCCTGAGGCAAACCGTGCATCATTCAGATATTGTATATATAAATTATATTTATAATATCTAAAATATATATATTTATTGATTTTTATAATCTAAAATAAAAATCTAAACTGTTTAATAGAGTTTTAAATTCTAAAGTAGCTGTAGGCTGTAGCTGCCAAAATATTTATAGGAGGAAACCAGTCTTATAGTGTTGGAATCAATAAGACTGGGATCTCACTATCTCAGCAATGTATGGTCGGCGCATATTGCTGCTAAAGGGAGCTCGACAATATATCCTTCAATAGACCAGCTGAGATTAGCAGCTAATTTGAGAATCATATATAGCATGGATGTCACTTTCTGTTTTGCTGCACTTTCGGCAAATCAATCGTATTCTTTGATTGGTTCTTTTAGGTAATTTTAGCATTTTTATTGATTTTAGGTCTATTTGTAACAGCTATAACCCCAAAATTTATAGCACACCTATAGTTTATATGATAAAATAAAATAATTTCAACTTTTATTTTAAATCTGAAATAAGAATCAGGTGTCTCGACTAAATAACCTTAAATCAGGGAAAATCTTAAATTTCAGCCTACGGCAAACACTGCCTTAATAATTCTGAAATTCCAACCATAATTCGATTCCATCTACACAGATGGCTAGCAGGTCGTAATTGACGTTTGATTCTTCTTTAATTAAGATGCTATAATTTGCTCCACATTTATGGATGGCTAGATTTATTTAATATCTCTTCAGTTATCATAAAACTTCTTTACAATGGCCAATTAATATAGATATATACACTAATACACATATAGACAAATAGATGTGCGAGAAATTATATACCGATCGATCAAACGAGAAAAACTATTACATTTGTCAAATACCATTTTAAACAAATAGATCATTTACAAATATACAACTGTAAATTTGCAACATGATCATTGCATTGAAACCAGTAAGCTTTAAATTATTTTTTGCATCATCCAATGCAATGATTCGGGTGTCTTGTGCTATCTCTAATTTATTCACGTACGTATGCTTAATTACAGTAAGAACGTGCGCATGTCCCATACGTGAAACCCTGTAAGAACGTACACGTGTATATTTGGGTGTCCCTTCGCTACTCTATCCTACACATGTAAGAAATTTCTTATATAAATTGTTTTAAACTTGTCTAAAGAATTAAGAAATCAACTCAAATAATTTTATTGTTTTTTATTTATTCTACTTTAAAAAAAATAATTTGTTTACCCAATAAAAGTGATGACATTTATTTGACAAAGATAAGCATAAAAAATAAAAATGGCTACAAATTTTAAAAGACTTATAAAAATTTTAAAATAACTTTTTATAGATAGATCACAGGAAACCTAAAAGGAGAAGACATGACCCATATCACGCCAATGAAGAGGGTAGCCGGTAGCGTCCAGATCAAGTTCCTCTTTTTCTACGCACTTTTTTATCGTTATCTCGGCACTTTCTGCTGTTACAAGTCCCGAATTCAGCCGGTCTTTGCAGGATACAGTGTTCACCCTCAAACTCACTTTATTTTTCTGACGCAATTCTTGTTCTTTTCCTCGGCAAGTGAGGACAAACTGTAGTTTTCCTACGAGGGCTTTCACCTGTTTCTTAAAAAAACACACAAATTTAAGTTCCGATGCGTTATCATGGAAAGTTTTCTATACAGATCATTGGCTAAATTTTGGGAATCACTAGTATATCAGCATCAGACAGTTGAAGCATATGCGCGCCAATTTTCGGAATGAGAACATGAAAAACCAATCAAGTTCCCCGTGAAGCACATCACTACCGAACTGAACCACTGAACCATCATCAAGAACATCCAAGTATTTATTCTCCATGCTAGCTAATCACAAGGAACCAGCCTTTCTTCACACTATCATATTCCCTGGGGCCCAAAGATTCCAATGGAAAACGAAAATGGGAAATTGTCAGAAAGCATCCCCTTAATTTACAACCTTCTCTCTAGAGGAGCTCTGCAACCCCATGATCAGCAAGCAGCAGATGCTTGCTGCCATCACTCGAGAAACAAAGGGCAACTCGTGCTAAAGAGTAAGCATGCCTCTGATTTTGCCTTCCAGGTCACAACAACGCCACTCATTATCAACATTTGGGCGGACATCGCACAATGAAGCAGTGCATTTCAATCCCACTCCTAGTAGTGCAACAGATGTCCCGGTGAACACTCATCATCGATCCATCGTACCTTTTCTGTTAAAATGGCAACAACAGATTTGGGGGCAGACGTGGCTTGTTGCCCTAACCTCGCCAGCTGTTTTGCTTCTTGGCCTCAAAAGTGGCTCCATCGTTGAGCATATCTTGTGCGTCGGTTTCCATGCCGAGCTTTGAGAGGGCAAGGGCTTGCAGGTAGAAGGCAGTTGGCCACTCAGGCATGCAGACCTGGGCCTGCATTGCATCCCGGAGAGCAAGCTCTGACTGCTCGTTCATCAAGTAGGAAAAACTCCTCCTGGCAAAAACTGTAGCTGAAGGCACTGACATCATTCCAACAAGCTGCGTCATGGCAAATGAGCTTGTCATGTCACAGGACATGGGATATAAATTCAAAATACTCACTGTAAATCACAATATAATGAATGCTTTGGTTGTTTGGCAGCAATAAGGACCAGGTAAGTATGTTTCGTATATGTAGCTACCAGCTACTGGCTTCGCACTTGAGCTAACAGCCTGAGGGCCAAATTACTTTGGAAAGTTCAACTGTCTACAGTTAGCCAATTGCCCAATTACATGAGATAGTCCTTTCCAATTATAAAGCTCCAAAGCAACTTCTATTGACAAACAATCACGGCGCAACATGTCAACACTACAATATTAGGGTAGCGTAGCCAAGGTTAAGAAAAATAAACCAATAAAGCAACGATACCTTCGAGTAGTAGTCAATTGCAGTCTTGAAATCCTTGTCTCTAAATGCAATGTCACCAAACTTCTTGGTATTCAGCATCTCTTGCACTTGCTGAGTCCATTCTTGAAAGGACAACTTCAGTTTTTACAGCAGCATAAACATGCACAAAATAAAACTAGCTCATCTTAACAAACTAAATGAATATTTAAGTAAGTGGGAACAGAGAGAGAAATGGCTAGAGTACATAAAATATCCACAAACAGGATAGATTGTGCAAAAAGGAGTTTAGGCCAGTTCATGAATGAAAAAGCTCGACACAGGATATACTGTCAGATGCATCATAGATGAGGAAAACAGATAAAATAACTTAACAGTAAGTTAGTTACCTCATTCTCTGCACCTTCATCATCTTTGTAACCTGTTTTGAGCAATATATCATGTACTGTTGTAAGGTCCATACCAGCACAGGCCTTCCCAAGCGGAGAAAGAATTGTTGGCAACACTGATGCTGCTTTTGTAATGCCCATTAACACATGTGATGCCGCCTTAATCATGATGGATAAAAGAAATATATGGTTTTAGTATATGCAGCGAATAAAGCATTGACAACCAAAAAAGGCTCTCAGGTTATTTACCTCCTTTTGCTTCTGAAGAGGCCCAACAGAAGACAAGAGATACTTTATATTGGGCCTATCCCTAGCTTCAAACTGCAAACATTTTGATGCAAGGTCAACTAATTTTGAAGCATCTTCATTAGCATATTGCCCTTCTAAGGAGGAATCCATGAGCAACAGTATATTCTTCCCTCTTATCAAATCAAGTGCCTGGAATTCCATACAAAGCAAGTGAGAAATTCATACATAGAAACATTAAAAAATGCCAATATTATAATACCTGGCATAAATTAACTATTATGCTGACATGTTCTATTAGATGCAGAACATCCTTGAAAAAAGTTCATTGCCATGCTGCCATATTCTACTAGCAATCAATGTTCTGTTACTCAAGACAAGATAGTGTTGAACTCATTGTCTGTTACGGAAATTTAGTGCACATCAGTAGTTAAAAGGTTAAGGCTAAAGTCTCATAGTAGGCATGGTCGTAACATTTTTATCAGCCATCAATGTGATTATTTAATACTGATACAGTGTTGTTTGGGATGCAAGAGAACCGATAAGAGAAGTCCTGATAAATATTTCTCGTGAAAAGCAGAGATTCAAATGAAGCATACATGGCTAGGAGGTATGTGTTTCCCGCTCAAAAGATCCAACAGAACTGTTCCATAGCTATATATCACACTCTCGGCGATGACTCTGCCTGTCATACAAGTGTCATGCACAAATTGTTCAGTGCAGTCCAAAAATAGTTAGTACTAAAAAAAGTAAAACGTGAAAAGATTACCATAAGCCACAGAGTACATATTGTTCTATGCTCACAAAACAAGAAACTCTACAAATGGATTCTTAAGAAACAAAATTCACCCCAAGTTCATGCCTCATATGTGTAAACAGCAAGCTTGAAATAAGTTCACGTGTTCGTTTGTGCTGGAAAACACCAATAGAGTCAGCCAACCATGAGTGTGCTAGTAAGGATCATGTGTTAATTCCTACCAGTCCGTAGAAACTCCGGCGGGGTGTAAGCCAGGTTAGTGCTATAACTTTTTCCGTCACGGCTGTTCTTCATCAGTCCAAAACTTGAAAGCCGAGGATCACCTTCCTGATAGAAATTAGAAAAATTATTTGCCAAAATGAGAATTCCCTCAGAAGCTAGAGAGGTCAACCAAATTTCACAAAGTGAACTTTTTATCATAAAATATTCAGGTTCATAGGAGGAAGGAAGTGACTCATAACGCAAAATCAGCAGAAACAAAAGGTGGTTAGACTAGAACCTAGTAGCAAACAATAAACATACCTCATCAAAAAGTACTCTATAGGCATTCAAGTCGTGATAGATTTTTCGGTTCTCTGCATTGCAATGATCCAGTGCCTGTGCGATGTAATATGCAACCCTCAACCGCATTTCCCATGGCAACGGCTGCTTATCCCCTACAAAAAGGCAGACCGCTCCAGAGTCAAACAAGGTTGAAAACATGCTGAGAGAGAAAATGTGGCGGCCCCAGATTTGCATGAAGCGCACACAAGTCAAATGTAATAATGGTGAAGGTGCGTAAGGTATTCGATCAATGCAGAGGAGATTCGTGCTTTTATCCATCCTCTACGGATCATCAAGTACGTCACCAAGGACGTGACTAGCTAACTGAATATGGACTTGGCACGGAAATGCCGAAATGGGCAGGAATAGGAGAAGCGTGGCAGAGGCACATACAGTGGAAGAGGTGTTTAGATAGGGTATCATTGGGCATGTACTCCGCAACGAGCAGCCTCTCGTCACCCTCGGCGCAGCAGCCAATGAGGTTGACGAGGCGCTTGTGCCGCACCTTCCCCACCCCAGCCGCCTCCGCCTGCAACAGCAAACAGTAGTGCATAGTGAGGAGGCGCATGGCATTGCGAGATCCGGAGCGAGCAGGCCCGCACGTATGCAGTGGCACCGTACGAGGAACTGCTGCGGGTCGGGCCAGGAGAGGCGCGAGAAGCGCTTGACGGCGATGAGCCGGCCGCCATCGAGGCGGCCGCGGTAGACGACGTTGGGCGCCTTCTCGCCGCTCTCGGAGACGATGAGGTCGGCGCTGAATCCCTTGGTGGCGGCCCGCAGCTCGGCCAGGCCGAACTCCCTGAAGACGGGGACCGCCCGCTTGGCGGCGTCTTTGTCGTCGCCGTCGGGCACCGCGTCCGCGCCATTCGCCGCCTCTTCAACCCGTCGGAAAACACACACACAAACACCACCGATTAGACCACACGTGAGAAGCGACGGTGGTGGGGGTGAGGGGGTTAGGGTTTAGGAGGAGTGCGGCGATGGCGATATGCTTACCGGGATCTGCGGGGTTCTCGGCGGGGAGCGCGGCGGCGTCGTTGGGCGACAGGGGCCCCGCCGGCTTGGACTGGAAGCAGCCCATGGAGGCGGGCGAGATCTAGGCTGCAGCGATGGGAATGCAAATGCAAGGGAGCACGAGAATATTGCAAATGGCGGCGAGGAGTGCGAAGTGGAGGAGCAGCAGGGAGAAGCGCGGCATACAGAGGCGGAGGGAGAGGCAGACGCCGCAGCAGAGGTGGTGGGGGATCCAGAGCACGCCCACCCACTCCCTCACGGCCTCACCCACGCTCTCTGCCAGACACCCTCCCCTCTCGTTTTCAAAGGGAATCAAATATCTCCGCAACTATATTTCCTTCCTCCGACGAAACTTAATTTTTCAAATAAAATTGGTAAATTAGTGATAAATATAAAAGAATAAAATTTAAAAGTTTTGAATGGAAAGAGGAGTTTCACTGTATTGAAAATCCTTCGACCAGTTATTTTTCCCGCTATTCAGCTTCAAAAATCAAAAGGT
>KE370876.1:25852-36059 GCA_000418225.1 Zizania latifolia
GTGACTCCGTAGGGAATAAGTGCAGCTGCGACTGTCCTGCCCTCTTCGTTCAGAACGTTATATGTTGAAGCCGCGTTCCTCTGCCATACAATGGAAGCATCAGGCATGTGCAGAAGACTTCACATCATAGGTACGAAACAAAATTACAATTTGAAGTTTACAACAGAAGTGGTGGTGATGCGCATAAGGACTTAAGGAGCATTTGGTCTTTACCGAATCGACTGCTTCTAATTTCATGCCAGTTGACAGAATGAACTTGCGGAGCTCAGGGCTGATTGGTTGGATATATTTTCCACAACCAAGAATCAGAATCTCTGGAGAAGCATGTCACACAAAATGACGTCAACCCACAAGAAGCACCCTCGATTCAGAAACACGAAAAACTATCCAGCAATGATTGTGTAATGCCGTAATGGCCAGGAACACATCTTCAGCCACAGCAGGAGAAAATTGCTTGCATAATTAAACTATTCGGTTAATTCCAGGCTAGGTTTACATTGACGGTGCGCTCTACCCTTTAATTCTAAAAAATATCTGTGCATTAGCATTATGCACAGCTTGAAAATTGATAAACAGTCATTTTGTGATGCTAATATTATCAATATTCGTGCATTATCAGGCATGACAAAATGGCTGAAGACCTAATATTATTAGCATGACAAAATGGCTGAAGACCAATCATGAGGAAATGCCACAAACAACTACAAAGTGCTGACCAACAACAGAATTACCTGGGATAGGGTGCACAGCTTTGAAGATTGATAAACTGCAAAATTGAAGAAAAACAGATTATTAGTCAAACAAAAGATAAATTGGAATAATATCACAGACACAAGAGCAAACAAGAATTTTATGTCAATTTATATAAGCCATGGGAATTCAACACTTCTATCAACCTCTGGGGTTCAAGCATGAATCCTACCTTTCAGCTGTTATCTCCACAAATGTTTTGGGTGTCCATGTCATTATCTTGTTTTCTACTATCAGCAAGCTGCCCTCATACTTTACATTGTTAATCTTGAATCCAGTGTCATCATATCTGCAAACAGAAGAACAAACTTGAATCACCTGATCAATATACAGGTTTAACTAGAGGGATGGATCTAACTATAAGAGCCTATTGAAATTTTCTTCAGAAAAGATAACAATATTGACAAGTAGATAACATGACAATTCTAAGCCACCAAGACATGGAATAACTCACATATTTTAAAAGTTACTAGTTTTGCCTTTTGGGTTACTCTTGCAGACTGAATATCAGTGAGACTGAAGAGATGGTCACACAAAAAAGGACAACAAAATTAGAAAATTCACTGGAGAACGCAAGATTTCGGTACATTTTTGTCCTATCCATCGCTCATGACATAGTGCAAATTTCCTTTTGTTTCATCAATACCAGGCAAGTCTTCTCAATTTCCCTCATGGATATGAATACAAAGTATTAAGAGGAAAAGGTAACTATTTGCTGGGGAAAATTTGTTCAAACATGTTAGTTTCTTCTTCATCAATCATCATTCAATCAAGGATATATTCAATTTTGTGGAAGTTAGTTATCAGCCCTTGCAACTGTCTATAGCAATATGTGAAACAATTCAATCCTTGGCAGCCAATGGGTCAGCTCCAAAGAACAGTTGATCTAAATGAGCTGCGAGGATAAAAAGAAAGCAGGGTGCAGGTTGGCCCATTGGATGTATGGGTCATCAAAGCCATTCATTTGCAACCAACCAGACAAATATTTTTGTTATCCACCTGTTTGAGGATGTTCACTTACAATAATCTGTTTGAGAAGATCACTTCAATTTTTCATAGTCATTCATGAAATGTAGCTCTCAAAACACTGTGTTCACTGCATTTCTGCGAACAGCTTGAATTAGTTCATGAGCAGTTACATCACACCGTCTATCAGTTTGGGCTGGGCAATCTACAATGATCATAGCTGATCTGCTGGTCGGGAAACCTGACAAGAATTCTACAACAAGAATTGAATTGCTAATAGCCATAGGTCTAAACTCGTAGCCAAACTTTTGCATCCTATTCAGAACTATAACACAGCAATTTTTCCTACCTTCAATAAATCCCAGAGCCTAAACTAGAATCTAGAAAAAAATTGGCAGATCACCATGAGGCCATCCATGCTGTTGAACAAGACAAGCTGAGGTGTGAAGTGAGAGGATGAAGGAAACATTACGATTGGAAGCGGAGCTGGTCTTCGGGGACGCTGTCGATGAGGTTGATCTGATCGTAGAGGGAGAAGGTCCTCCTGGAAAATTTTCAACAACCCAATCGACCGACGCATTCACATCAACTCGCGCTCCACCGGTTGAGCGGGATGCGGAGAGAGAGGAGGCGACGCCGATGCATGCCATGCCTACCTGAGAGAGGGGATGTGCCTGAGCCTGGGGGCGTTTGAGACGGGCCGGCTGCGCAGCGACTTCACCAGATGCGGAAGCGCCGCCATCGCCCTCTGCCCCCGCGCCGCCATCGCCTTCTCGCCGTCGTCTTCTCCTCCCTAGAGGAAATGGGGAACAAGAACTTTAGCATCTCCAACAGTTCAGGTATTTTAGATAAAATAATTACGCTACAACAATATTTCTAAATGATTATTTATCCTCGTCTATAGCCCACTTGTAGATATCTTCCACGTGTACAGTAAAAGAATCTAACGACAACCCGCACGCCGCTCCAAATTCCATCGCAGCCTCGCTTCCACACACGGCTCGCAGCGCCTCGCTTCCGCTGCCTTCTCGCACTTTCACTCCTCCGTCTAAGTCAATCGGCAGGGCCCACTGGCGGGCGCCATTGGGGGCTCGACCTTGCCACCATCGCCACATTCCCTACCCGCACCTTCTCCACTGTGTGGCGAGGTGCTCGTTGTGTGCCTCCAGTTCTAGCTTGGTCACATCGCCGGCGAGGAGCGAAGAGAGATCCTCTGAAAGATCAGATGTCTAAATCTAGATTTGGTTGTTCTCTCTGAACTGGATGCCAGAGGCGATGACAGCGCGGCCGACGAGTTCACGGTGAGGCTAGAGCTTCTGTGACGGTTCTTGGAGGCAGCGTCCACGGCGTTCAAGGGGAAGGATGTGGAGGATAGGTGGCTGATGGAGGCCGAGATCGGCACGAGTCTCACGACGGACGTTGCCGGTGAAGGGAGAGACGGCTGGAGGGAGCGCATGGCAGTGGCGGCAGGGTTCGAGGAGGCGTCATTCGGCGACGAGGCGCTGGAGATGTTGAAGTTGCTGCTACGAAATTACGACAACAGGTGGGAGATGTTCACCTTCACCGTGGCAGTGACGACCACTGTAACAGGCACCTGCGCGGTGGTGCAGAGGTGGAAGGAGGCAGTCGGTGTCATGTTGCTCGATGTGGCGGTCAGCTGTTGACACCAGAAATTGGACCGACGGGGCATCGAGGCCGTCTGCCATCGGATTCGCAGGTTGGGCCGATGGGTCGCCAAAAGCACTCAACAGACAAAGTTGAAGCGTTTACGAGATGTGCTCGAATTTAGTTGGGCCTGATTTATCTCCAATAATTATTAGATTAAAGTTAGTTTAGATTATGTATTCCGATTATCTTGAGTCGTGTACAGGTCATTTCTTTTCCCTGGCTATAAATAGCTGCACCCGGAGACCTTGTAAACTATCCCAGAATCAATTTATTCAATTTCTATTCAGCGCAACGCCAGCTTTTAGGAGTAGAGGTAATGTAGTTTTTCTCGGCGATTTCCTGTCTCGGGTTGTGCTACATCGGTTTAGTTCGATCTCCAGCAAGAAACAAGTCTCGTCCAACGATTTTCTGTCTTGGGTTGGGTTGCATCGGTTTAGTTTGATCTCCAGCAAGAAACATGTTTCGTCACATGGCAAATACATCTGTTCAGCCAAGACTTTCTCGGTTTAGTCCGATATTTTGGTTGAGTTCATGCGTCTGCTAGTTATCCCGATATATCAGATCAATCTAAGGCTGTATTGCTCAAATCTCTTAGTTAGATCCGATATGTCCATTACATGTGTGCCAGATCTGCTGGCGAATAGAGTCTTCTTGTTACCTTCGATCTCATACTGTCTTGGTTCAGTCTGATCTATTAGGTTGTTGTTAGTACGACATATTCTTTTGAGTCAGCGAGTTTGGTCCATCGTTTCATCAGAGTTCTAGCTGATGAGGTATCATGGTTCTGAGAGCATCATCGCGCTCCCAGCCAATTGAGTCCTCCCAACTCCTAGCAGGCATCGGCTAGTGGCAAAAGTCGGTGTCGGCTTATCGGCCGATTGGTTCCATAAAATATTCTATCTCCTTGTTTTTAGTATGCGATGGATGCTTGTTTAGAGTTCAACCGATACGTTATTTCTCGCACTCATGTGTATTGGATGTGCAGCCGATACAGTGTTATCGGCCGACGCTATCATTGGCCCATCGACCGATATGTTCAAGACAACCAATATTTTTAATCTTGTCATTTGCAGGATCAAATTGACTGGCACGCCTACGAACCTCAAGATTTAAGACCTACACTGGAGCTAAGCAGACTCTCTCAGGCCTTTGAGTGTGAAGGTGCAAAAGTCCCTGTGTGATTTTTACGTCAACACCGACGTAGCAGCTAATCCCATGGAAACGGGTTCGTGTGGGGCAGTCCTCCGTTCGGACGATCGCTGCGGGTCGTTCCTAGCGTTGCAGATGTTCTAGAAGATTGGAAGCCGAGCCGACACATGCCCTACGAGCCGTTCTCGATGTGTGCCCTACGAGCTGTCGAGAATCGTTGGAGCTGCCAGCCCTATCGTTCGATTCTTTTACTGCATACGTGGTAGATATCTACGGGCGGGCTGCAGGTGAGGTGCGTTGCAGCCCGCCTATAGGGAATTTTCCTTAAATCACCCCTCATTTATCTTAAAAGTAAAAACTTTATTTCTAATCTCCTTTAAAATATCGGAATTGAGATTAAAGGGATACTATTATGGACTAATTGATTTTTAGGATCAACGGAGTTTAGGATGATTTCTATATAAGATTTTAGGGGAAAAAATAACAACTCTTTTGAAGATGCTCTTAGAAATAGCCCCACCTAAGAATGCTAAAAATTATAAAGGTAACTAGGAGAGACTTGGTAATTACCATATATAAGAAAATGGCTTCCATTTTTTTCAGCATAAACCCACATATCATTATCTTAAATGATTTAAACATAATTAAAAAGATATCTTGAGAGTCACAAATCATCAATTTTTTCTAATAACCAGAAGATTCGGATGCATGCTTTGCTTAAATCTACTGCATCAACTTGAATTTCCATTGAAAATAGAATTATGCCATAAAACCCCATTCCAAGAGATTTTAGCTGGTCAGTTTGAGCTACAAGTGTTCTTAGCTGATCTTCTGGTCGGGGATCCTCATGAAAATTCTGCAAAGAAATCAAGCGCCTAATAGCCATAGGTCTAAACTCTTGGCCAAACTTTGCATCATGTTCATAACTCTAACAGCAAATTTCCATATAATCCATAAATCTCAGAGCCTAAGCTGCAACCAACATTCTCGGCATTTCACACATTCGTCTAGAGAAGCCGGAAATAGCTAGGCAAATCCCGATGAAGCCAGCGGCCCTTAATGCTGTTGAACAAGAGAAACTGAAAATGGTGAAGTGAAATCAAACGACACTCTCCTGGGGGCGTTACCAGTGCACAGGATACCGGTAAGCTCTCTTGTTTTAGTGATAATTAGAGTGTCAGCTATATTGAACCCTGATAATTTTTGTTGTAGATTCGCCAAGGGCTGCTCCACCAGCTGCCACAGCGCCCGCCGACCGTCTCCTCTCGCTGCCGACCTGCCGGTGGTAGTCCTCGGTTTTCAAGTGGAAAGAACGAGATTGATTTGACAAATCTTGCCGATTGGTTTCAGCACAAGACAAATCATGGTTGGGTCTAAGATGTTTGTCGCAGTCAAATTTAAGATTCTCTTATAGATAGTTTATGGTTAAAAAACATTAATTGTTTGGAAGACAAAAATTATTGTCCAAACAAGACATAATTTAAGTTCATGTTTTGAGGCTTTCTAAATTTATTTGAATCTTTACTTCACCTAGTGTAAAAAAATTATTACAAATAATAATATTATTAATTAAAGGAAAATGTACACTTTACTACCCTCAACTATCGGCAATGTTCAAATAATCCTCTAAACATTTTTTTAAATAACCCCTCTATTTTCTGAAACAGTTTACTCTGCACCTTTACGTGCTGATTGTGTTTGGGTTTGCTGACGTGGCAATGTGTAACGATGATTTTAGCTGACTAGGAACACACGTGGCACGCTGACCTGGCCGAACGAGTTAAAAAAGTGCAGAAAACCCTGGCCTCCCTTGCGCCCCGCTCCTGTCATGCCATGGCCTTCCCTGCCGCGTTGGCTTCCTGCTCCCACCATGTTGGTGCCCTGCTCCCGCCGTGTAGAAGCATGAGCGCAGCACGAGGCTCTCACCAATGGCTGCTGCCACACCCACGTCGACGTCGGTCCTCCTGGTGGCCACCCTACGCCTATCGGCGACGCCAAACACAACAGTCGCAGACACCACGGTTGCAAGACATCTGACACTGACACTGTGGGAGCGAGGCGTCAACGAGGCAGAGGAGGCCACGACGCAGCGGGAGCAGGGCGCTGGGGAGGCTGAGGCGCGGCTCATCAGCCTGGGCGAGGCGAGAGCAGGGCGTCGGCATGGCAGGAGTAGGGCGCTGGCTCGGTAGGGAAGCCCAAGGCGTGGTAGGAGCGGGACATAGGGGAGGCCAGGGCACGGCTCATCGGCCTAGGTGAGGTGGGAGCGAGGCGCTGGCGTAGCGGAAGCAGGGCTTCGATGCAGCAAGAGAGGCCATGGCACGGCGGGAGCGAGGCGCAAGGGAGGTCAGGGCATGGCTCATCGGCTTAGGCGAGGCGGGAGCAGGGAGCCGACGCGACGGGAGCAAGGTGCCAGTGCGGTGGGATTAGGGCATAGTGGAGGTCGGGGCATGGCTCGTCATCCTAGGCGAGGCGGGAGCAGGGCGCTGGCGTAGTGGGAGTGGGGCGCACGGGAGGCCTAGGTTTTCTGCACTTTTTTAACTCATTCGACAAGGTCAACGTGCCACGTGTGTTTCTAGTCAGCCAAAATTGCCGTTACACATTTCCACGTCAGTAAAATCAGACACAGTCAGCACGTAAATGTGCAGAGTAAACTGTTTCAGAAAACGGAGGGGTTGTTTAAAAAAATTGTTTAGGATGTTATTCGAACTTTACTCATAGTCGAGGATAGTAAAGTGTATTTTTTCCTTAATTAACACCAAATAAAACAAGTTCATATGTAATACAATATTTTTACTATATTAAATGGATAATAAGCTTAGATTTTAGATTTTAGAAGCCGTTTAAAATATAACAATGAGTTTCTTTGAGCTTTTTAAACAGCAGATTATTTAATCTGTTTAGTTTAAACTAGTCTAAGATGGCCTAAGACGTGAAGGCGCAACATCAACGTTGCACAACCGGCAAGAGATATCAAGAGGCACAGTAGTTGACGTATTGATCTGCAAAGCAAGCTATACGTAGGCAACATGGAGGCAGCATTCAGGAGAGACATTTGCTTCCTTTTATTGACGAGGAGTACACCATACATCACAGGCATTGGTTATTAGTTGGCACACGCAAGCAGGGACTGCACATACTCTAATACTCCATGCAATGTGTATGTTGTTTACGTAGGCAGGAGGAGGCCATGAATGACACATGTTTTTCCATGGCATCTCCGATCGAGACGAGCCCTAGCAGAGACTGTCATGGTGAGGCTGGTGCTGGAGGGCCACCGCCTTGACATTCGTAGACACGGTTGCATCAATAGTTTGGCTTTAGTGCTGGTACGGTAACTCCTGCTAACACTCTCCCTGCATCAATCAAGCATACTTCGTTAGTTAGGGCACGTTAGTTTCAGTTTGGAACTATTATAATCTATTTGTTTTATAGGTGAGAATTATAATAAATTAGTTTATAATAATTTGTCGAAAATTAAGGTAAAAATTGTTTGACGTATTAGATTATTAGTAGTATGTATTATTGTGTTTAGTTGGCAAAACACTACAATGTCTTCAACTATTTTAGATGATTTGTTTATCATGTGTGACATATTTAACATTGGTTCGGACTTATAGAATATTAGTGAAATATCAGATTGAATAATCCAACCTAAGCTTATGCCTTATTTTCCTCCGGGTTATTAGGGTTATTATTAGTCTATCTTATTGTAATCATCACCAATAAGCGTAGCTATATTACAACTAACCCTAGTAGTTAATTGCATGCGGCACTAGAAAGCTTAAGTCCAACGGATTAAATTGCATTTACCTCCTTCTACGGAAGCAGTGTGCAGGGTGCATATGAGAGCGATGACCATCAGGAGCAGCTTGCAAAGGGACACAGCAGCAGAGGAAGAAGAGACGCGCTGCTTCCTCATCTCTGCCTTCTTTGCTCTACCTGGCTAAAATTGTTTTCACCTCTCAATTTGCTGCTGCTTCTGCTTCTCTTGATCTCTTCAGGCTGATCGAGCTCAGAATTTATAGCGCCTTCGGGGCAAGGGAGTACATTACAACAGTTCGCTATCGTTTATCAGCAGTATACCACGGTCAGTCAACGGGCCTCTTTTTTCCAGGGTTCTTCCAGGGCTAATTTGGCACTAGCTAGCCATGTCACCATATTTTTTCAGGGCAGTCGTATTTATTTCTGTAAGTCTAGATGGCTCAACGGCTCCGTTCCAAAGGAATTGGCTCCTAACCTTTTTCGTCTTGTGGCTAGAAAAAACAAAACCGTGGAGAACGAGCTCTCTAACTTTAACTGGATCCGCAGCCTTTTGGCATCTCAACGAGCCCTCTCTGCTGGCAGAAGTCATTCTGCTCTATGCCCTGATCAGCAGTTTCCACAAGGACCCATTGGCTCCAGATAAATTCTCATGGCGCTGGTCGGGGCACGGTGATTACATGGCTAAATCGGCATATGTCATCAAATTGGCGGCTCTACTCGCCACACCTAGCCCTCTCTCATTTGGCGAGCGCGAGTAGAAGGAAAATGTCGGTTCTTTGCTTAGATTTCCATCCAACGAAAGATTTTAACAGCTGATAACTTGGCTAAGAGAGGCTAGCCTTACAAACAATGTTGTATCCTCTGTGACCAAGAAGACGAGACTGTTCTCCATCTTCTGTTTAATTGCGTCTTTGCCAAGGAAGTGTGACAGTTTGTTTCTGTTTGGCAAGCAGCCCCTGTCTCTCCACATCTGCCCAGGTGAACTCCATGGCATCCCACCGGCGATCGATCTCCTCCTTCCCTCTGCCTCACCGCCAAACTCTCAATGGCGTTCTCGTCTGCATCATATGGAACATTTGAAAAGAAAGAAATCGTCGTATTTTCTAAGGCTCTGCATCAACGGCGCTTCAAATTTTTCACTCGATTGTTCAAGATGTAGCTCTTTGGCACCAGCCTTCTTCGGGGAATGTCTCTGTCTAGTTTCCTTTCTCCCCCTGTCCTCTTTCCTTGCTGCTTCTTTTTTTCTATTTGTTGACTGGATGATGTGAGCCCTTTTGTTTCTCCTGTGTTGCTTTCTCCTTGCTTTAATATACTAGCATCTCCTGCTTCTTTCGAAAAACATCTTTAGAGTTATACATCATTAATTTTTTTCTAATAACCAGAAGCTTCGGATGCTTCACTTAAATCTATTGCATCAACTTGAATTTCCATTGAAAATAGAATTATGCCACAAAACCCCATTCGAAGAGATTTTAGCTGGTCAGTTTGAGCTACAAGTGATCTTATAAGCTGGTCTTCTGGTCGGGGATCCTCATGAAAATTCTGCAAAGAAATCAAGCGCCAATTGCCATAGGTCTAAACTCTTGGCCAAACGTTGCATCATGTTCATAACTCTAACAGCAAATTTCCATATAATCCAGAAATCTCAGAGCCTAAACTGCAACCAACATTTTCGGCATTTCACACATTCGTCTAGAGAAGCCGGAAATAGCTAGGCAAATCCCGATGAAGCCAGCAGCCTTGCTTTTCGTTGAACAAGAGAAACTGAAAATGGTGAAGTGAAATCAAACGACACTCTTCTGGGGGCTTCCCTGTGCACAGGATACCGGTAAGCTCTCTTGTTTTAGTGATAATTAGAGTGTCAGCAATATTGAACCCTGATAATTTTTGTTGTAGATTCGCCACGGGCTGC
>KE370876.1:65614-80271 GCA_000418225.1 Zizania latifolia
AGGTGATGGAGGCCGGTGGCCGGGGGAGAGACGTCATGGACGAAGGTGCTAAAGGTTGAGGGGTAGGGACAGGGCGTCACGGCCAGGGTGGGGGATCTAGGGTGGCACACTAGAGGTCAGGGATAGGGCAAAGGCCAAAGGCACCGGAGGCTGAGGGTGAGGCGTCACGGCATGCTAGAGGCTGAGGGCAAGTAGTGTGTATGTAGGCTGGTGGCGATATTGGCAGATGGAAGAAAAGATGAAAAAAAGAGGATGACATATGTGATCTACATATGCCAGGTGGACCCCACAAAAGATTGTTACTAACGGTGTTAAAAGTGTCATCAATCTCATTTCTCTCAACCCACCAACCAAACAAAAAATTTGGACAACATAATCCCTAGCACCAAATAATAGACGGGACGATCCCATCCAAAAAATAGAACGGGACCATCCCATCCCACATTATCTCAGAACCAAACACGCGTAAGGATGGCAACGGATCTGAAACCCATGAGTTTTGTGAAAACCCGCCCACGAAGCAAACCCATAAAACCTATTCAAACTCGAACCCGTGAAACCCATGGGTTTAAAAGTAGACCCATACTTGATAGCAATATTGGTCCTTTATGGACTCAACTCGATACCCGTGATACCCGTGGGTCTAGGTTGGTTACAAGTCGATTTCTAACCCTTTCTAACCCTAATATGCATCCTTTATGGACTCAACTTGATACAAAGCCTATTGGGCTGAAATAGGATGAGGCAGTACTCTTTATAGAACATGTTTCTATAGTAAAACGAGATTTGTGGCTGATTTCGAATAGGTATTGATGTGAGGCCAGATTCATTTAAAAGTAGACTTGATAAGCTTTCTAGACTGTACTTAAACACCCGAATCGGAGTTGGGATGAAGTCATGATGATCGTCACAAATTTGTGATGTTTCTGTAGTCTGAATCTGAATCCCTTTCTTATTTCTTTTTATGTTAGTGTCTCTCCATCGTTCCTAAGCAAAACAAACGTGCACGTGTTTCATTATCTAAATAAGGTGGATACAAGCTTAAGAATAAACTCACCTAATAGTTGAGTTGACGTGCACAAGCGCGAGTAATCGGACCAGTAGTCTGTTCTTGTAACGGTGTGAATGTATCAATAGTGTGAATGTCATCACCAATATTCGAACCCGTTGAATACCCAAAACCCGACGGATAACCCACGGGTTCAGTAATCGAGCAATAGAGTGGATCTGGGGCTTCTAGGTGTCGGTGGCAGACACCCTGAAGGCTGGAGTAGGACTGTAGGCGACGCTGCTCAAGACACTGGATTTCGGACATAACCTGTTCACCGGTGGGTTGCCAGAGTCACTCCATAGGCTGTTCGGGTTGTGGTTCCTTAGCGTCGACGGCAACATCTTCCTATTTTTCTTCCCATGGTCAATGTCAGCCTTCATATCTTCAAGAATTACATGCTCTTTTTCATGCTCTCTACTCTGCCAAGATGCTTTCTCTTCTGCTAGTTTCTTGAACAAATGGTCAAGCTTCTTCTTACCTGCACGTCGCTTGGTTTCTAGCTCACTTACCTAATCACATGCTTGTTGGAGCTCCATCTGGAGGTTAGCAACATAAGTCTTTGCCACGCCTAGGGCCTGCCGACAGTTGCCTTCACCTGGCACAGGTTGGGGACGGCGGCGCGGGTTGGAGAGGGCGACGCGGGGTGCATGCAGCTAGGGATGGTGGCGACTCCGGCGAAGCCTGACGCTGGGGCCTGCAGCGGAGCGACGCCAGAGCACCCGCAATCTCTAGGTAGAAGCGCCGTCTCTAGCTATCACGGGAGGGAGGATGGAGCACTGGAGTCACGAGAGGGAGGGTGAGAGTGGTTGAACTAGGGTTTTCTTATCATCTCATATTGGGCCTATGTATATTGGGCTTTTTTTCTCACTGAACCGGGGACCCACGGGTTAAATAATAGACCCAGGCCTAATCCCGATTTTATGTGGGGCCCTGACTTGATGGACCCATGGGTGAAAAATTGGACCTAAACTTGACCCCGTAGGGGCGGGTCCCCAGCCCCGTCGGGTGTATTGCCAGCCCTAGACTGAACTGGCTGGACTGGTTAAGGTTGGAGTATTGGACTGGACCAAATGCACTGGTGAGTGATAGACTGAATAATCAGGTAAACTCATGGGTTTAAATATAAAAATGTGCCCGACCCGATAATATACAGATACCCGAACCCATAAACCCATGGGTACAAACCTAAAACCAAACCCATATCCATTGGATTGGGTAAGCAAAATTGCCATCCCTAAACACATGCCAACTAAACACCTTTATATATTTTAATATCTTATAATTCACAATAGTTTTTTTATTGGTCAATAACAGCTTTTTCATAATTCGTATAACCAAACACAACAGTTGGAATGGTTTTCATACAAAAATTGGAAATGTTCAGTGTTCTTATGAACTACGGGCCTGTGCCGGCCCATACTCAGACTCATCATGGGCCTTTAAAGAATAGTTTTACAGGGGAGAGCATGTACGGGGCCACCTGTCTGCGACAGTAATAAAAGGAAGAGTCAGCACGCCTCCACCGACGCACCGCCTCAAAACCCTAGCTTTATCCCACGCCTCTGCGCGGCCGCCGTCTCCCTCTCCATTCTCCTCGCCGCCGCCGCCGCCGCTGCCGCCGACGACGACGAAGCGGGGGGTCTCCATCTCTCTCCCTCTCACTCTGCGAGGAGGATTCTAGGTTTATGTAGGCGAAGATGGCGCTGGAAATCTCTATGGAAGGCATCGAAGCGCGGGCGCGAGACCTGGGGGTCGATCTCACAGCTGTCGATCTTGACGCCGTCGCTCTCCCCGCCGGCGAGGACTTCGGCATCATCAGGTAGCCACCCGCGCGGCCTTCTATCCGGCTCAAACATTGCCTTGGCGTTTTCGCTAGATATCCTAGTCAGTCCTGTCTCATTCAGATGTGGATTGTTTAGACTATGTGCGAAGCTGATGTGTTCATTCAGATGCGAATTGCTGTGGTGGATTTCTTTAGTGCGACGCGGATGTGTTCATGTAGTAGATTGCGGCGTTATGTTACTGCTCGATCTGAGCAGAGATACCTATTATCTGATGTGTCACTGGTGGTGATTTTAATTTGATATGGTTTTTAGATTTAAGCATCGCAATGCTAATCTGCACGAGTTTTCGTAATGTTTACATCTGTCATGACCTAGATATGCTAAAACACTTCCTAAATGTGTCTTGACATTCTTAGATGTTAATGTTGGTCTACATGTGAACAGCCGCAACATGCTTGTTGGCTTTGCCCGTGTCGTTTACATTGATTGATCATAGTTCTACAAGTCTAGAAAATTTCTCGACTTTGCTTTCTGTGTCACTGATTGGCTGTAATCTTCAGTGACGATGAGGAGATACTCCGGGATGATGACCCCATGGAGCTTGAAATGGGATTTACTAACATTGTTGTTGTGGACAACCTGCCAGTTGTTCCACCAGAGAAATTTGACAAGCTGGAGAATGTCGTTCGCAAGATCTACAGTCAAATTGGTGTGATCAAAGAAGGTGGTCTCTGGATGCCTGTAAACCCAGATACAAAGAAGACATATGGTTACTGCTTCATTGAGTATAACACCCCACAGGTAGTTTGCCACGCTTCAGTTGCGCTTCTTTTTTCTTTCAGCATGACAACATGGTTCGATTCTTATCTTTGCAAGTCATCCCCATGATCATTACCATATGTGTATGGAAGTTGTTTCTAATTACTTCTATTTTTGTCATTCATGGTCATACAGCTACATCTTTAATTCTTTTAGATGATTAAATGATAGAAAAATTTTGCTCTTTACTCAGTAGACACTTAAGCCTATTTCTATTTCTTTGTTTGAAATTTTGTCAGGAAGCTGAGCTTGCTAGGGAAAAGACAAATGGGTACAAGCTCGACAAGTCTCACATCTTTGCAGTTAATATGTTTGATGACTTTGATAAGTACATGAAAGTTCCAGACGAATGGATGCCTGCCGAAATTAAGCCATACACTGCTGGAGTAAGTCTTTTCACTTGCATACCACACACAAACATGTTTATTTGTTCTGCCACTTTCGTTTTTAAAATATTTAGATCTATTGTGTTAAGTTGCCTAATATGTTGATTTTTGGACGTTTTGCAGGAAAATTTGCAAAAATGGCTAACTGATGAGAAGGCCCGGGACCAATTTGTTATCCGTGCTGGTACAGTCACTGAAGTTTACTGGAATGATGCAAGGCAAAAGATGCCTGAACTTGTGTTCCAAAAGCAGGTACTTTGTCTTTATTGAATTTACTTGAATTGGAGAATTTTAAGATCTTGGATGTGCCCTGCACTCCCACTAGTATATCTGACTTGTATACTCATCATTGTACCTTTTTTACTTAATCAGTACTGGACGGACAGTTATATTCAGTGGTCCCCTCTTGGAACATACTTGGCCACAGTTCATAGGCAGGGTTCACAGGTGTGGGGTGGTGATGATAAGTTTGAGCGTCTAATGCGCTTTGCTCACCCACAGGTATAGGGTTTGTGCTGCATCAGATTATGCTTATATGTAATGTTGCTTCTACCTGACAGTGGCTTGTAACAGGTGAAACTAATTGATTTCTCACCTGGTGAGAAATTTTTGGTCACATATAGTAGCCATGAGCCCAACAACCCTAGAGACACACATGTAATGGACTTTTACTGTATTTACATTTATTTATCTGATCATAGCTTTCCTTTCTAACTTTTGTTCTTGATGCTGTAGAGGGTTGTTCTGAATATCTTTGATGTGAGGACTGGTAAAGTGATGCGAGACTTTAAAGGAAGTGCTGATGAATTTACTGCTAGTGGAAATATCAGTGTTTCTGGTGTTTCATGGCCTATTTTCAGGTGTGGACACTGGTTTTTGTATTTTGTTATTGAATGTGAACCTCTATCATGTTTTCACACCAGGGATGCTTATTATTGTTTTGTGTTTGAAGATGGGGAGGTGGAAAAGATGATAAATATTTTGCAAGGCTTGGGAAGAATATTATATCTGTCTACGAAACTGAAACATTCTCCCTTCTTGATAAGAAATCTCTGAAGATTGAGAATGTAGTGGACTTCTGCTGGTCTCCCACTGATCCAATCATAGCTCTTTTCGTCCCTGAATTGGGTGGAGGAAACCAGCCTGCGAGGGTAAGTGGAAATTTATGCAGTTTGCCTCTTTTTGAGATATTCCTTCAACTAATGGTGAAGACTAAAATCTGTGATTTGTATTGAAAGGTGAGCCTTGTGCAAATTCCTGGCAAAGAGGAGCTGCGACAGAAAAACCTCTTCAGTGTCAGTGATTGCAAGTTGTACTGGCAAAACAGTGGAGAGTATCTTGCTGTCCAGGTTGATAGATACACTAAAACAAAGAAGAGCACATACACTGGGTTTGAGCTGTTTAGAATTAAAGAAAGAGACATCCCAATCGAGGTTCTTGAATTGGACAACAAGAATGATAAAATCATTGCTTTTGCATGGGAGCCTAAAGGTCATCGCTTTGCTGTTATTCACGGTGATGGCCCTAAGCCTGATATAAGTTTCTACACTATGCGGACAGCCAATAACATTAACCGTGTGTCCAAGCTCACCACTCTCAAGTCAAAGCAAGCTAATGCTTTGTTCTGGTCTCCTGGCGGACGATTCATTGTTTTTGCTGGGCTGAAGGGCTTTAATGGCCAACTGGAATTTTACAATGTTGATGAGCTTGAGACCATGGCAACGGGTGAACATTTCATGGCGACTGACATCATGTGGGATCCTACTGGAAGGTTAGCTAATAATTGGTTTAGGAAAATTATGGATCCTCACCAGTCACCATTGGTCTGTGACACTGGCACTATTATTATGTCAATTTCAAAACCAAGTCTTATTTGTACTTTAAATGCCTTGAGTTTTGATGGATTCCAATATAGTTTGGTGGAACTTACATGATTTTGGAACTCGTTTTGTCAGATATCTTGCATCTGCAGTTACCTCAGTCCATGAAATGGAGAACGGTTTCCAAATATGGTCTTTCAGTGGCAAGCAACTTTACAAGGTCTCAAAGGATCACTTCTATCAGGTATGGATGGATGTTCCATCCTTAGTTCTGAACGTGCTCCTTGCTTTGTCATTATAATGCTTTGGAATTCACTTAAAATTACTGGCACAGTTCCTGTGGCGCCCGAGACCACCATCGCTGCTGACTGCTGAGAAGGAAGATGATATCTCCAAGAACCTCAGGAGGTACAGCAAGAAGTACGAACAAGAGGATCAGGATGCCTTCAACCAGCTGAGCGAGCAGGAGCGCAAGAGGCGGAAGCAGCTCCAGGAGGAATGGGAAGGATGGGTCAGCAAGTGGAAGCAGCTGCACGAGGAAGAAAGAGCATATAGGATGGAACTTAGAGACGGGGAGGCCAGTGACGAGGAGGAAGAGTACGAGGCCAAGGAAGTTGAGGTGGAAGAAATTGTGGACGTTAATGAAGAAGTCGTTGCATTCGAGTTGGATCAGGAGTGAAAAGCTTACGCGTCGGCGATCTTTCAATTGTTGCCCGTGTTAAAGTTTATTGCTGCCCCTTTGCTTAATAGGCCCTAGAGATCAAGCGCACAATTTCTTGATCTTTCTGCTGTTGATTGTACACTTGTCCCTTTGGTTTTACGGAACATGTATTGGAAGATAAAATTTTGCGGTTGGAATGCAAAACAATGGTATTCTGTTCTGTTAAGTTGTCGACGAACTAGATCAAGATGTGCGGAATCAGCGGTTTCTCAGTCTGGATTCTCGAAAGCCAAAGTCAGATTGCAATTCATCTATGCTAGGTAGGGATGTTAATAGGAAAAAAATTGACAATTTATCATTTTGATTATGATGCTATTTCTGATGTTATTTCTGATACTAACATGAAATCGTGTTCGGATGGTAAAAATAAGAAACCACTTATTGAGAGTGGCAAATTCTTAAATTTTTTCAAGGCAATAGGTAAATTCTCTGTGAGTAGTTAACCATGTTTATAAGGTTGTAGGGATGAAAACGAATTAGATACATACGAATATTAGTAATACCGTATTTTTTTGGATTCGAATACTTTAGATACAGATATGGAAATTATGAATATTTATCGGAACAAGAAATTTATCTGATAGATAATAAATGTTCTCTAAATTTAGGAATTTTTTAAATTTCAAAATGTTTCAAAAGATTTCCTTTCTTTTTAAAATTCTAGAAAAAATAGATTTATAAACCTTCAAAATCTCCTAATTTCTAAATAGAAAACATTTTTTCTATTTTCTATTTTTCTATTTTTTCTCTCTTCTCATTTTTTCTTCTTCTCCTTTTACTCTTTCTTCTCTTTTTTTTTTCTTTCCCTCCTTCCTTTCCTCTTTCTTCTCTCTTTCTCTTCATCCTTTCCCTTCTTTCCTGCTACTCCTGCGTGCTAGCAGCCTGGGCGCATTTCCCCCTTTCCCTGCGCGCTAGCAGCCTGGCCGCATTTCCCTTCTTTCCTGCTACTCCTGCGCGTGGCTGGCAGCTACTGGGCGCGCGACGTAGGCGGCTGGCCCGGGCGGAAGAGAAGCGGCGGCGGCTGGGGCGGGCGGCGGCGGGGGCGACTGACAGGACAGCGGCTGAGGCGGTCGGGGGCCGGCGGCAGCGGGGTGTGAGTCCGGCGGTGGCTGCGGGCTGGCTGCTTGAAGGCTTGAAGCTGAAATACATTTAGCTAGGACCTAAATGTTTAATATGCGATTGTAAATCCAGATAATCCACGTAAGATTTATCTAGATTATCTGAATCCGAATCTAAATCCATCAGAGAGATAATCTATATAAGATTTATTTGGATTATCTGAATCCAAATCCGAATTCATCGGATATCATCGGTGTCATATCCGTTTTCGTATCCGAAAAAAAATCTGTATCCAAATCCGTATCCGAATAAAAAAATCTGGATCTAAATCCATTTTTCTGGATTCATTCGAAAACTATCCGAATTACTTTCACCCCTAGTTCTATGCAATAATTGTAATAAACAATATCACATGTGTAATAGATAAATCCTAAATCCGGATGTAATAAACAATAGAAGAATAAACGAACAATAGACGTCGGCTGTGATATATGGTATGTGATATGTGACAAACAGGCTAATGGGCTTTGACACTTAGTGGACTGTGGTGTCATATGGCCTGTGATCGAACGGATCTCACGGAAACCGGGGACGAGATGGAGAACCATCTGCACTATACCCGACGGAGAGACACTTTCTTCAATTAGCCTCCTCACAAGAAAAAATTATCCCTTCTTCATTCCCTACGAGCCTGTTTGGTAGGCTATATTTCCGTTCCATTCTCTGTAAAGCCGGAATTTTAAACTAAAATATGTTAAGAGAACATTTTTACAAATGCTTGACAAACTCATCGCAAAAGTTAGTGGAACGTGACGTAAGATTTATAAATTTATGCTTCTAAAATAGGAATAGGATAGAGTTATACTGTCTCTAAAAACTGAAATTAAATCATTCTGTTCTTTTAAAAACTAAGATAGATCTTATCTTACTGCGTACCATAAGATATCCCGTTTTCGTTTTTAGGAAGTTTCGTGAGGATTTTTTTGGGAAGCAGGGCCATTTGACCATCGGATATTCGGATTATCCCAAGTCAAAGAAGCATACGCCGGTCTGACGAATCTACAGCAGCAAAAATACTGCTTTCCCTTTTGACTATCCGTTGCCACTTGCCACAGCGGCGGACAAGCGTCGCACGCCTCGGCTGCTCGCAGCCACACGCCACGCGACACACCGTGTGTCCCATTCGCGCTCCGGTGTTCCAGCGATTCGCAGCTGCAGCTTTGTCACTCATCTCTGAGACTTTGAACAGCTCTACGCACGAATCCAATTCGGAAACCAACACCTCTCTCTCTGCCTCTCCTTTTTATGGCTGCATTTGCACCGTCTCTTCCCCTGCACTTTGCAGCAGCAGCCGCAGCAATCGGTTCGGAAGGGAGGAGGAGAGGAAGGAGGAGGGCTGCAATCCCCGTGGACATGGCAGCCGTCGGCAGGTGAGTTCCTACAAGATGGATTCTCCATTTTCCCTTGTTCCTGGCGGGACGGTCGACTGGTTTGCTGGTTCAGTTCGTGCAGTTCAATACTTTGATGGACATGGCAACATCATTGTGGTTTGATTCTTCATTAATTTTGCACATGTTCAGTTCATGCGTGTCTGGAACCAGAAATTAAATTGTGTCGACGCGCGAGATGACAGAGTTCATGGCGTGCGTACTGATATATCTCTGTCTGAACTCTGAAGCAGCAGCCCGTTGTCAAAGCTTGCTCCGTTGGAAGCGATCCTGTTTGACATCGATGGAACCCTGTGCGACTCCGATCCCATCCACTTCTGCGCTTTCCGCGAACTGCTGCAGCAGGTGCTCCGTCTTTCTCATGGCTTGCGATTGCGCTCTGCTTCTCTCGTTCCATGGCCGATCCAAGCACTGTGGAATCTTTCAGCGAGAAAAAACATAGGAATCCTCTCATCTTGCTTCAGACGTAATATAGAATAACATTATTATAGCAATTATAAAATTGTTAGGTATATCCGTAATACTTAATAACAATCACAACAATACTCTAATAGACTCTAATAAATTTTACATCAGTCAAAACAATATAAAGTCAGCCATCTTTAATTACCTGTAAAAGCAAAACAAACCAACCAACCATAGGCTCTATATTAGTTAACGAATATGATTTTTTCTTTCCTATTTCTAATGCAAAATTATCAATAACAATATCTATATCAATCTAATCCAAGATATTATTTTCTATACATAAAGTGACTAGACCATTCAATTTTTTCCGTGACGAGCAGATGCTGAAGATAGAAAGGAGCGGTGAGAGGTGAGATTCATAATAACCGAGCAGGATCAGTGGAGATTACTATGTATATTTAATAATTGTCTCCTATTCTCCTCGGCTAATAGATCTACTATGGTTCGTTTGACTTTTTTTTATATATGATGTGTGTATATATATGTATATTTGTTTTGAGGGTACTCAGATTTCATGAGTCCGATCTCCTCTCACCCTAGCTGGCTAGGAACGGCCCTGCTCGTCTCTGCCCTTTATGCATCGCCATTCTGAACTCTGCGTCTAACAACAGGTTGGTTTCAACAATGGTGCCCCCATCACCGAGGAGTTCTACAGCGCGAACATCAGCGGCGGGCACAACGACGACCTCGCCAGGGCATTGTTTCCGGATTTGGATCATGGCAAGGCGATGAAGTTCATGGATGACAAAGAAGCTTTGTTCAGAAAGTAGGGCTCTGATCTTACCTTCGCACTGTTTTCTTATCTACCTCCCTGCTATAGCATGATATAATTTAGGTTACTTTAGAGATGGCAGATTTAATATTCTTACTTCTCTGTCAGAAATTTTGATATAACAATGAGGAGTAATCAAAATATAATCGTGTGTGAAATCAACTACATATTTAGTTTTCCTGCATAAATCTGAGCACAATGCTTCTGCCGACACCCTGACAGCTCTGAACTTTCCTACCATCAGAATTCGGTTTCAGAATTAGCAGTGTGGTGCAATACACAGTATTCTCCATTTTCAATTACAACTCTTAATTTTCCTAGTGAAATTTTATAGTACTTGAGGACGTACCAAGAGGTATCATAATTTTTATTGTTAATTTTGATATCTCTCAGTACTTGAGACATTGATAGGTACCAAAATTAATACTAAAATTATGATATCTCTTAAAAACCTTAAAATCACTCATTTTACTAACACCAGAATTCGGTTTCAGAGTTAGAGACTTAGCGTTAATTCCAATAACAATATCGATTTACAACAACTGAACACAGTTAGGAAAAATACAGAATGTCCGTGTGCTGGTGCTGTTTGGTGAATCCTGACAACCTGAAGCTGAAAACTATGCAGACTGGCTGCAGAACAGTTAAAGGCAGTGGATGGCCTGCATGATCTGTGCAGATGGATAGAAGACCGCAAACTGAAGCGCGCCGCGGTGACAAATGCTCCAAGGCCAAACGCAGAGCTAATTCTGTCAATCCTTGGGCTCACTGACTTCTTCCCTGTGCTCGTCATCGGTAGCGAGTGTGACCGAGCCAAGCCATTTCCTGATCCTTACCTCAAGGCTCTTGAGCTCATTGATGCATGCCCTGATCACACATTCATATTTGAGGTACACGAGTTTTTGTTCAGAATAAATTTCTGGTGTTTTTTCATCAACCATGTTCTTGTCAATCAAATAGTAACATGGTGTTCATCTGGTTTGTCAAGGACTCAACGTCAGGGATTCGAGCCGGTGTAGCTGCAAGTGTTCCAGTGGTTGGTCTGACCACTAGGAATCCAGAGAAGGCTCTGAAAGATGCAGGGGCAAGCTTGCTGATAAAAGATTTCCAGGACCCAAAGCTACTGTCCATGCTTGAAGAGCTTGAGTCCACAGTTGCAGTCGAGCAAGTCTGATTTTTGCAGATGGAGCATTGGCATTGTGGACTGGTGATTCATTAAATAACAGGAATTGTTCTACATCTGATCAAATGTCAAGTAACAAATTGCTAGCACTGCAATCTTTTTCCTGCGTTGAACTGTTGGTGTAAGTATATAGCCATTCAAAATAAAAAGAAAGAAAACTGTTGATGGATCAGATGACAAGTGACAAGATGCCAACATTTTTTTACACTGCAATCTTTTTCCTGTGTTGAACTGTTGATTTAAGTATGCAACCGTTCAAAAAGAAAAGAAAAGAAAGGAAGTTGTTGATGCAGGAATATCTTCTCCTTGTGCTGAGTGCACGAGGCAGGATTGATCGACGTATTGCCAGACGGGAAGGATTTGAGCGTGTTCTGAACTCAGAATCTTAAAACAGAACATGAAACCGCCATTCAGATATGTAGTATAGAATAAGGGAAATTTTACGGTCCTTACCAAGAGGTATCATAATTTTCAGTGTTAATTTTTGTATCTCCTAGTAATACTGAAAATTGTGGTACCTTCTGCTACCTCCTCAAGGACTGTAAAATCACTCATGCAATAAATGAACCTTTAGAATGTTCAGTTTTCCACATTGCCAGTCTCAACACGGTGCAACTGTGTGCTTGTTTGTGAAGCTTCGGATTCTAAAAGCAGTGGTAAGAATTTAGAAAAACTGATGTTTCATATTTTCTATATTGTAGTTTATTTTGAAATTCTACGTCTATTCTGTTTCACAATCTAGAGCACATTTAAAGAGCTTCAAATTTGATAAGTAGGTATCCAAATAAGCCCTATGTTAACAAGCACGAATCTGCTGAACAATGCATATTCCCTCTTCATGATGAAATGCTGAAATCTTGGAGGCTGGGACAGGCCTAGGTGCTAGCTCAGGGTACGATGGATGCATCATGCTTTTCATGTGTCTGTTTCCATTTCTGGAAACCAGGTCATCTGCAACACAAATTTAATTCAAGCACCTGACCGAATGAACTAAAAGAATACTTACTACGAGGTACACGGATGATGTATATTATAGTGCATGTTTTGGCGTCGATTTACGTTTTTGGATGAACTAGTTGGCCGCCAAACTAGTCTGGCTGGTGGAGAATTCAGTCAGTCTAGATAAGGGATGGTAATTCTAAGTGTATATCCGTGTGTTTTTATTTCAAAATTTGTACCAACACGTAAATATGTACGGATATGAGTATTGACTCCCTATCGCACTGGCCTCCCACGCCGCGACCCCCACGCCAACCTCCTGCGTTGCACCTCACGCCACCCCGCCGCTTCCTCCTCGTGCCGTCCTACACGTATCTGACATGTAAATAGATGTACCCATAAGTATACAACGTTCGCGGGTGACGGATATGGGTATGGGTTTTTACCCATCGCAGGTAACGTGTATGGGTATAAATATAGAATTTTTTCGTAGGTATGGATATACACTACCCGTATTCGTGATACACGATTGTCATCCCTAATCTCAAGCTAGCCTTGATCCAAGTAGTTAGTCAGTAGTCATAAACTATTTAGAGAGCTTTAGATTTTGTGAAAAGCAGCCCGTGAGTATCTTGAGAATTTATAGAAGCTGGTGTTTCCTAGCTTCTGAATTTTAGTTTATTTTTAGATTCTGTAGCTATTAAGTTTTACGATCTAGTTTTAAAATCTAAATCGTTTAAAAAACTTTAAATTATAAGAGTAATTGTTGCTGTCAAAAGCTCTCCAAACAAACATAGACCGGTCCAGTAGTCCACTAGTCCTGTCCGTGTGAGCCCCTGTTTCTGACTATCTCGGCAACGGCCACCAGGAATACGTCCCTTAAATCCAGCGATTAAGACAGCAATCAACAATCAGCAATTATTAGCGTTCGGTTATGAATGTGATCAAGCTGGTTGCTGGTCGCCTGGTCCTGCCTTCTTCCATGCTAGCTTGCCGCCCGCCTCAGCTCAGCAAATTCACAGGTTAGCATCTGATGCCGTGCAAATGCAATTCACTTTCAAGCCTGTCACTCTGTCAGCTGTTGTGATCTCTCTCTCTCTCTCTCTCTCTCGCTAGCTGGACGATTAGGAGCAGATGTTAATATGCACATCACCACGAGTGAAAAAGCGACGTGTCGATCAGGGATAAGCAGCATGTGATTCCTAATGCAAGAATCAACACTGCACATCAATTTGGAATGCGTTTTTTCAAATTGACAATGCGTTTTTTCCCACTCAGGGTAGAGGCATCAGTACACTTGAAAGTACCAGTTGGTTGCTTTCTGCTAAAGCTGTCGTTAATTATGCCCCCCCCCCCTCTCTTTCATCTTTTGGCTACACACTCATGTCCAATCAATGCTAATCCTTTCTTCGTTCGGCATTACAATCACTCTCTCTTCCTGTCTTGCAAGTAAATTCTGTTGGTCAAATCCAGGGCGCCGTTCCTAGTATTTCGAATGCCCTAGTAATAAGATAAAATTAGAAATCATTCAATCTTTCAGAAATAAATACAAAAGTTTAGCAATTAGTAATAGAATTAACTAAATGAAATCGTACCTAAAAGGTCAACCCAACAACAGGTTGATCTGTTGATGCCGATCTCCTTCTGTTGACATTTGACAATGAAAAAAGAAAGTCAAGTTATGAAGAAGCTCACTATTTAGGTACAACGCATCGTAGTAGTAAGAGAAAAAACGATAAATGAAAGGAAAATGTTTAAAGAACACATCGTATATATAGGACATGTTCGATACTATTCTACTTCTTATTTTCTAGCTTTGCTCCATAAATCTGTAATCAAATAGGTCTTGTTTCATGTTTTCAGATCCAGAAAAAATTAAAACCTAGTTGCAACTCTAGGTTTTTTATATGGAGCCTCTGGAGAGGTGTTCTGTAAAATTATTTTTTCAAATACAGTCACATAGTTCCCTAAAAATTAGTCACCGTATCATTACATAAACATACCGATTTGATTTTTTTCTTTCCCGTTCTGCGTGTTTCCTTCCGTTCGACTGCTTCGCTCGGTGGAAACAGATCGGCGCGATGGGCGGCGGGGCTAGGGCGGTCGACGAGGGCTCTCGTCGGTGGGGATGGAGTGCACACGGCTGGACCGGCAGCGGAGGGCGTCAGGTCGGCGGCGCTGGGGGAAGCGGCAGCGGTGCGGCGGCC
>KE370876.1:103049-117525 GCA_000418225.1 Zizania latifolia
TCTTTCAAGCGCTTTCCAATGATCATGTCCTGGATTGGAGGTGAACCGATTTAATTTGCTCACAGCAAAAGAAATATCGGGTCATATAGCTCCAGCAAGATACATCAAGGATCCAATAATTTGTAAGTATCTTAATTGGTCTATTTCTAAACCTTGATTCTTTTAAAGCTTTATGCTAGCATTATACGGGGTTAGAGAAATTTTGTTGTTCTCAAAGCCAAAATGACTCAGTATCTTTTCAGCATAATGGGCTTGACTCAAATTAATCCTATCATTATTCTTGAACAGCTTAATATCCAGAATAACATCTGCCTCTCCTAAATCTTTCATGTCAAAACACTGAGACAGGAAAGATTTAACCTCGTTAATTACGACAGTGTTTGTTCCAAATATTAGTATGTCATCAACATACAAGCACAAAATCACTCCATTACCCCCACCATAACGATAATATACACACTTGTCTGTCTCATTAACAGCAAAACTAGCAGATGTTAGAGTTTTATCAAATTTTTCGTGCCACTGTTTAGGAGCCTGCTTTAGGCCATATAAGGATTTTAATAATTTACATACTTTATCCTCCTGTCTAGATATCACAAAACCATTAGGTTGCTCCATATAAATTTCTTCCTCCAACTCTCTGTTAAGAAAAATTGTCTTTACATCCATTTGATGGATGAGTAGACCATGGGAAGTAGCCAACGCAATGAGCACTCTAATTGTGGTTAATCTGGCAACAGGAGAATATGTATCAAAATAATCCTCTCCTTCTTTCTGGGTAAAACCCTTGGCCACATGTCTTGTCTTGTACTTCTCAATAGTACCATCAGGTCTTATTTTCTTTTTGAACGCCCACTTACATCCAACAGGTTTGCACCTGTGTGGACAATCAGTGATCTCCTATGTTCCATTAGACATGATGGAGTCCATTTCACTACGGACTGCCTCTTTCCAATACTCAGCATCAGGTAATATATAAACCTTTGAAAGAGATTTTAGCACATCATCTATAAGGTATACAATAAAGTCATCACCAAAAGATTTTTCAATCTTTTGTCTCTTACTCCTACGAGGAGCATCTATGACTATATTGTTATCCTCATGTTCATTCTCTACTGGTAGTGTGTCATTTAATGGTTCAAGAACATGATTTAAATTATTTCTATTCACAAACTCACTATTCTCATTTACAGAAGTACTGTCTGTTGGTCTCATAGGAAAAATATCCTCAAAAAATGAAGCATCTTTTAACTCTATTATTGTATTGACAATAATCATAGAAGTTTTAGATTTTACTACTAAAAACCTATATGCAGGACTGTCGAGAGCATATCCAAGGAAAACACGGTCGATTGTTTTTGGTCCAAGTTTCATCTTTTTCTACACTGATATATTGACTTTTGCCAAACATCCCTAGGTTCGCAGAAAATTAACATTAGGTTTTCTCCCTTTCTATCCCTTATATGGAGTAATCTCACGCTGTTTGGTGATTACTCTATTTAGGACAAAATTTACTATTAATATAGCTTCCCCCCACCATACCTTAACTATTCCAGCACTCTCTAACATGTCATTCACTAAGTCTATTAGTGTCCGGTTTTTTCTCTCAGCTACCCCATTTGATTGAGGTGAGTATGTTGGAGTAACTTCATAGATTATACCATACTCAGCACATAAGTTGGAGAAATCGTTTGAGGTGTACTCTCCTCCACGATCATCCCTTAGTCTTTTTATTTTCCTTTCTAATTGGTTCTCAACTCTAACCTTATAAGTTTTGAAGTAGTTTAAAGCTTTATCTTTTGTTTTTAACAAGTAAACATAATAGAAACGTGTTGCATCATCTATAAAGGTAAGAAAATATATTTTTTCTCCTTTTGTCAAAACTCCATTCATCTCACACAAATCAGAATGGATTAAATCTAATGGTGCCAAATTCTTTTCAACCTCTAATCTCTTGAAAGGTTTTCAAGGTTGTTTTGCTTGCACATAAGATTGGCACTTAGATCCTTTGACTATTTCATATTTTGGAGTTAATTCTAATCTAGACATTCTGACAATACTATCAAAACCAACATGACAGAAACGAGAATGCCAAATATTAGCCAAACATTTATTCAAACTAGTAGCAATATTCAGATTATTTTGACAAGACTCCAAGGTACTTAGGTGGAACAAGCCTCCGCTCTCATAGCCTTTTCCCACAAAAGAACCAAACTTGGACATTACAATTTTATTTGACTCAAAAACTAGCTTATAACCATCCCTGCACAAGAGAGAACCACTAATTAGGTTCTTGCTTATTATTGGCGTGTGCTGTACATTCCTTAATTGGACGGTTTTTCCTGAAGTAAGCTTTAGAGCCATCGTACCAACACCAAGAACAGAAGCACGCGAGCCATTTTCCATTAGGACGGAGGAAGCCCCGGTTGTCTGGTAAGAAGAAAATAAGGAGACATCAGAACACACATGAACATTTGCACCAGTATCAACCCACCAATCAATGGATCAACTAGCTGAGAAAACAATAGGAGAATTACCGTGCCCTCCTGAACCAGAGGCCTCGCCTATAGTGATGTTCACGTTCTTCCTGTCTTTGCAGTGACGATAGTCCTTGGCCATATGACTATTTTTGCCGCACACGAAACAGGTGATGTCCTTCAAGTCCTTTTTCTCATTTTTTTAAAGCTAGTTGTCTTGTTTGATTTAGGAGTCTTATTCTTGTTGTAATTGCCTTTCTTCTGAACAATGTTAGCATTGCTCTGGTTCTGGTTTGAAGTACTTGGTGCATCTTTTTTTCTTGCCTTCTCCTCCACATCAAGAACAGCAATGAGATCCTCAACAGAGATCTCTTCCCTCTTGTGCTTCAAGCTTGTGGCAAAATCTCGTCGAGTTGCAGGAAGTTTGGCAACAATTACCGTTGCCACAAATTTAGGAGGTAGAGCACTTCCCAAGTGCACAAATATCGCCAACTAGTAGCTGGAGGTCATGTGCTTGCTTAACTACCGATTTAGCACTATCCATGCTGTAGTCGAAGAATTGCTCACACACGTACAGCCAGCGATCAACTTCGGCCTCTGCATACTTTAGCTCTAAGTCATCCCATAACTCTATGACAGACATGTAGTTCATATACACATTATAGAGCTGATCTGCCAAAATGGTGAGAAGACAGCCTAGTGCAATATCATTTGCACCCTCAAACTGCGTGGTCTGTTCAATCGTAAATGGGTGCATTAGGTGAATCACCCACCACAAACCCAAAGACATGAGCCAAAATTTGGCCCTTGTCTGCCATCTATGAAAGTTCTCACCAGAAAACCTCTCAGGTTTCATGGCATCAGAAGCACCAGCCATTGCTGATTCACAAAAACATGCACAATCAGGTTTCTAGATTGTTAGAAATATGTGTAATATTTTAATTCTAAGTTTTATTAAGAGGAAAAACTCATAGATGGACAACGATGCATAAAGAAACACTAGCAGGAATTTCACGTGCTTCAGAAAACACATGCTACAAAAAAACATATGAACTACTTACAGAACAGCTGAAGTAGTAGTAGGTAGTGAGTAGAGGAAGTAGTCGACGTCGAGGTTCACACGAGCGGTTGTGCACAATCGCTGCCCAGAAACCTGATTGCCGCTCCATGTAGGTGTTCTCTACGACAATGGTTCGGAGATCCCGCTCTCCTTCTAATCCGGTGCACGCCGGAAAGAAGGAACGATGAAGTCTCAGCAATGCAACAGGCCCAAAGCAGTGGAGCAGAGATGGAGAAAGAGAGAATGGGAATCAAAAACCTCTTTTGGATTGGACGTCTCCAATCTTTTTATAGATAATAGCCATGCCAGAATTAATTCACTATAACTGCCAGAGTTAATTTACTAGTAACTGCCAGAATTTCTCACATAAATTTAGCCACAAATACTAGTAACGAAAGTTTTAAAACTGGCATTCAACTGGCTATTCAATTTTTAGTTTTAATCGCATTAAAACAGTGCATTTAATGTGAACGTGAAAGTCTAAAAAATTCAGATTGACTTGGCGTTATTCTGCTACCACGCACGCAATAGCTCGTCACAAGTCGGTATCTCACGCGAAAAATACGTGAATACGCGCGCGCGTGCGTGTGACTTTAGCCAAGTCCTCATAAGTTTTCTCTATTTAATAAATAGATAGAACTCTACCTTTAAGTGGGTCTCCATCCCACTAAATAGACAATATGGTACTAAACATGTACGCATGCTTTAGAATTAAATAAATGGGCCACCTCATGGGCCAATTTTCAACATTCTATGTTTTTTTACTGTTTGTAAGTGAGTAAGTGTATATCATCAAGTATATATACACTTCTTCCGATTTTTATATAATTCTTCTGATTTCTTATATAAATTATTTTAGTCTTAGCTATTAATTATTTCTCAAATATAAGTCACTTTATAATTTTAAGTCATTTTCTTATCTTTTCTTACATATTTGTCCTTATTAAATAAATGTTACATCTTTTATATAATGTCTCGTTTGGTAGGGATTTTGTTGTGTAAGCATGATGCACAAGGTTTTCTTTTTGTGATGATAAGTTGTAATTCGAAAAATTGTTGTTATCAATTGTTCTTTTACTTTATATTGTCGAGATAATTACTACTATTTTGTTTGTCTTAATACAACGCAGATGTCAGATGTTCAATGTAGCCAATAGTGAATTCAAAGTCTTGCTACAAGATTTGAATCATGAGTTTAAAATAACATACTTCAATAATTCATGTTTGAAATAACATACTTTAATAATTCATATTTGAAATAACATACTTCAATAATTCATGTTTAAAATAACATACTTCAATAATTCATGTTTGAAATAACATACTTCAATAACACGAGTTTCTAGCATATATATATATGAATAAATCATTTCTAAATGTTTAAAATAACATGCTTCAATAATTTATGACATAACTTTTTCTCGCTAAAAGCAGAAAAGTTGCTAAAAGAACCCCAAAAGATCAAATGTAAAATAATCATTTCAAACCAACATACTCTCTTACTAGAATTAGAATCTAGTCATCTGGCCAAACAATTTCAAAGCCAATTCTAATTCACCACAGAATCAGAATATAGAGCTATACCAAACGAACTCTAAATAAATAACTCACATTTTTCAAAACAAAATAAAGAAAAGTAACTAAGTCATTTGAATTTATTTTTTTAATTCTTATGTAAAAATCCAAAATGCGGAGGAATCAAAGAGAGGATATATATATGTAAGAAGTTTTCTGCATTTTTTTAGTATGTACCGAGTAAGCTTGCACTATGGTCTATCGGATCCAGCTCCTCTGACTTCACGGGGGCGACTGTTCTCTGCAGTCATCGATCCAGACCGTTCAACGCGGATCCGACGGTGCAAACCCCCTCCGACTGCTGTGAGGTGGGTCTCACCATACACGAAGCTTCCCTTCGGCAGCCGTTGAATCTCGATTAGACTATACGAAGAGAACGACTGTTTTCTGTAGCTGACTGCGTATGATCTCAAATCATAGCCTGTCTAGCTATCTGCACAAGAAAAATGGTTAAATGAAATTAACCAGGCTATCCATTTAAGACCACAATATTCCGGTACGAATTGCTGCTCAGTGTGGGGCCCAATTGTCAGCCGTGGCGCAACGGCATACGGCGGAGGAATATGCGGGCCCCACCATTGTAAGACATTTGAACCGACCCGTCCGTCGTCCATTGCCCTTATCCGCCGTCCGATTCCCAAACTGCCCTTGGACCTTCCATCTTCACGTTACTGAGATGACTATACATTTGCATTTTGAATTCAAGATAAATAAATATATATTTAGGAGTATAAAGCTTAGGAGTTAGGAGGGAGAAACTTCTCATTTGCCTTGTCATGAAAAATATAAAATAAGAGCATGCTAAACAATCGGTTATAAAAATCAAACAAATGTAGACGAGACTGATATTTTTAAAACACTCATTTTGAAGGATGGGAGTTGTGGTGGACAATCAATTTTTCCGGTTTCTAACAAATTTAATTATTTGAAAATACAAACCGAACAATGTGCTAAAATAACAAAAATCAAAATAATTCGATTTGTTTTTTGATTTTAACCAAAATATACTATGACACTATTTTAAAACATCATTTGGTAAGCTTTATAAAATTAAAATTATGTCATAATTTAATATATCAACATATAAAAAATGTTAGCATTATAATTTCTAAACTTCTTTGTTTTTTCATGTTTGAAAACTGAAAGAAAAACAAATTTACTTAAAGCAAAAACCGAATATTAATAGAAAAACCAAAAATGCGTGAAATTCGGTGTGGTGTGGTGCGGTTCGGTTTGCTGTTTATTTCTACTCACCCCGCATGAGAGAAATCGTTTAATTTTGGTGAGAATGCTACTAGGTTTGTTTTCAGCCGACAAAAAACGATTTGAAATGGTAGCATTTGAGTAGTGAATAGACCATGGGGTCCGTAGTTCGAGTCTCTTATAAAGTTATTAACGAAGAAGAAGGTACACTAAAATAAACAATCAAATCATTTTGAAATTCAATCCGTCTAAAATAAACAGTAACGAAGGTAAAACGAATTTTTGAATTTTGAGTTTCGGTGTTCCCGCTGGGCCAATTGGAAAAACAAGGGTAAAACCGTAAAAAAGAAAGGCGGTTTGCACATTGACATAGTTGTCCCTATCCGATACTATCGAGACAGTGACGCCTCGCTCTGCTCCCCGCGCGGTTTGCTTCGCCCCCCACACGGCCACACGCGCTCTCTCCCACCTCGCCTCGCACCTCCCCCCTCCTTCTAGAACCTTCCACTCCGCTGCCCCTTCGTGCGAGCCGCTTCCTCCGCCGGCCGGAGATGGCGACCATGGGGAACGTGATCGTGCTCGTGAATCGCATCCAGCGGGCCTGCACCGTCCTCGGAGACCACGGCGGCGGCGACGGCACCGCATCCCTCCCCACCCTGTGGGAGGCGCTCCCTTCCGTCGCCGTCGTCGGCGGCCAGGTGCGCTCCCGCCTATCGCCTCTGCTCCCCACCTAGGGCTTAGCGTCGTAGCTTAATTCCGATGGCGCTCGCTTTTGGTTTTCCGCGGTTACGTGCAGAGTTCTGGCAAGTCATCGGTGCTAGAGAGCATCGTTGGGCGTGATTTCCTGCCTCGAGGCTCAGGTAAGGTCTTGAATTCTGCTCCCGGGTCCGAATTTTCGAGTACCAATGATGTGATTTTTACGGCCACGAGCTTTGTGCTTCGATTCACAGGAATCGTGACGAGAAGGCCGCTTGTTCTGCAGCTGCACAAGACAGAGGATGGGGTGCAGGAGTACGCCGAGTTCCTGCATATGCCCAAGCGCCGGTTCAACGATTTCTGTGAGCGCTCACACTCACTCTGTAGTCTCTAGTCTCTATGCACATGCGTGCGCTCAGACATTTTCAGTGATGTGCAGTTGTTTGGAGGGGTTTCTGGGGTCATGCGTTCAATTGGTTTACTCAGTGGTCATAATCAAATTGCTATAGTGGAATGCACAATTGATCATATTGGGTCTCTTTCCCCTTAAAGGTTGTGTTTGGTTTGACGAGCCAATGAAAAATCTAGCCACTCAAATGGAGATGAAACCTAAATTTGGGTTTCAACTTTAACCTACCCTAACTTGCTTGGGATTAAAAGGCTTTGAAGAAGAAGAAGCCTTGCTATTAGCAGGTGCTAGCAGCAGAAACTGTATTTGTTCAGTTTCGACACAGCTACATATGCGATTATATTGCTTATTGACAAAGTTTGGCAGTAATTTTCAGCTCCACAAGGATATCATTTCCCTAGATAAAGCTCCATGCTTATTCTCCCATCGCCACCTCATGTTGTGAATACTAACTTTTGCTTAAACGATTAGTACAATGTCATAAGAGAAGCATATTAAAATGATTTTATTTTACTAATACAAGTGACTTTTAATTTTCTGTATCTGTATTGTGCTGTTAGTTCATATTATGTGTTTGCGATTGGACTAGTTTGCGATCACAAAATGCACAAAAGGGTGCTTGCTTGTAATGAATTCTGCATGGTTTCAGCGTCTCAGTAGCTAGGAAACGACTGAAGTTGAACATATACTTATTACAGACATGATGGTGATGTTTGTTTACTGCAGCTCTTGTGCGGAAGGAAATTCAAGATGAAACTGATAGGCTGACAGGGAAGACTAAACAAATATCTCCAGTTCCAATTCATCTCAGCATTTACTCACCATATGGTACTCACACCCATTGCTTAACTTACTGCTGTTTTGTTTCTTATTTAAAGGAGATTATTGTAGCTGCTTTTAATTGTTAAATCTAATTTTCCAGTTCCATATTACAGAAATAAGACCATATGTTTTCTGTTTGACAACAGTAGCAGTGCATCTTTGATTTCCTTTTCTTTCCACTGACCTTATCTATACACACCTTCATCATTGATTCAGCCCCTGAATCTTCCTAATATACCATTTTCTCTATTCAATGAATTATTGCAGTGGTCAACTTGACATTGATTGATCTGCCGGGCCTAACTAAAGTTGCTATAGGTATGCAAATGTATACCAATTTTACTACTTGCATTTATTAATCAATGTTAGCCAGAGAACTTTCACTGATTTCGTTGATTTTCAGAAGGACAGCCTGAAAGCATTGTCCAGGATATTGAAAATATGGTGCGCTCATATGTTGACAAGGTATATTACTTCAATATAGAATATAGGTCCGCACATTCATATTTCAGAACAGTGATTGGATTTTTTGCATTTTGTCTGATGCTCCTCAAAAATAAATTCAATGCTATTGCTCTCAACTTGTTACATCCTTGCTGTCTTGAATGAAGGATGCCATACTTCTGTGATAGGTCTCCCACCCCTGTGTCGCACAGTCTTGTTAGCATTTAATGCTGACGGAGCCACTAAATATAGATTCAAAAACACTTTTTGTGAATGCCTCTGCTTCATTAGCAATTGATAGTTAATACTGTTTGCCTTCTATATAGTTAATAAAATGTAAGCAAGTTCCTCTAGCTTGTCTATGGCACGCTTCTTTTACAGCATTTCTTTTCCAAGTTGGCTATAAATTTTCCGGGTTTTAGACAAACTTACTCCAATATGGCCTGTTTATATTGTGATTTTCCCCTCTTAAATTTAATTCCTAGATTCACTGGTGCTTTTGTTTGCATGTTGCATAAAGCTATACTGCAAATTAAAGCAACAGTGTGACCATACCTTAGCAACTTTACTGAGACTATGAAGTATGCGTTGGTGTTTACCCTATTCAGTGACAATTTCATATTTTCTTTTGTAGCCAAACTGCATTATACTTGCTATATCTCCTGCCAATCAAGATATAGCAACATCTGATGCCATTAAGCTTGCTCGAGATGTTGATCCAGCTGGTATGGATCAAATTATTACAGTTATTTTTCCATGTTATATTAATTATATTAACTGATTATACTGTGGCTTCTCTGACCATTGTTGTGATGAATAATTATTTTTTGTTGTTGAACATAATTCTTTTTTGTTCTTTGCTGGGTCCATTTTGCTTAAAATATTTCTGGACTATGGATGATAAACACGTTAAATAATTTAACTTAAATTATAAGATATTCATGTTTTTGGAATAACCCCATTCATAATTAAGCATTTTCATCGTTTGTGCACATCCCTTGGTGGCTTGATTGGATCAGAAAACTGTTCCCTTGCCCCTAGTTTCCTAGCTACATAATCCTGTTAAATGTTTGTTCCTATGAATTATGTAGTACGGGGAATTTACTAATTACTATGCCAGTTGCTACTGATTTTAACCTACGCTGCTACCAACCAGTTTATAAATGAAGATCATCCTGTGCCTACCATTTGTAAACTACAAAAATGTGACAGCCTGATTTCTTACCTCATTAGCAATACACATTTCTTCTTCAAATCTGTCCAAACTCCAAAACATTCACATTGTATAGATGCCTGGAGATTTTGCATGCAATGGCTAAAGTTGTAAAACACTGACGTTCCAGAGTCCATATTGTAGGACTAGGAAGTAACCTTAAAATAGGAGAATGAGAAATAAAATCTCAGCCACTAGATCAACTTTAAATTGTGTATACCAAGTATATTGCCAAGTGGAATTTTTGGGCAAGCACAACCCAGCAACCACACAAGAGTAAAGTGGAATTGTTGAGAGCCTTGGGGATCATCAGTGGTTTTGATGTTTGATGTGAGACATGTAGATTGAAACCAATGGCTTAGATTGCTGGTTCTAGTTTTCATAACACTAGCTCATATTAATATGTTCTGCACACTGAGAGTGAGATAATTCCATCCTTTCGGCTCACCTATTTTTTTGCCTGTGGAATCATCTTTGCTCAGGTGAAAGGACATTTGGTGTGTTGACTAAGCTTGATTTGATGGACAAGGGAACAAATGCACTTGATGTATGTTTCTGTTTACTCTATTATGTGTAATTTGGGTTAATATGTAATTTTTAGTTCTCCCAATATATGTTCTTTTTATTAAGGTTCTTGAAGGACGAGCTTACAGACTTCAGCATCCATGGGTCGGGATTGTTAACCGTTCACAAGCAGATATCAATAAGAATGTTGATATGATTATTGCCAGACGAAAAGAACAGGAGTTCTTTGACTCTAGTTCTGAATATTCTCATTTAGCTAGCAGGATGGGTTCAGAATATCTTGCGAAACTTCTTTCACAGGTCCTGAAAGATCCATTTGGTGTTTGCCTTTTTAGACTTTGTAAGTAACCAATGCTGAGCCATGATTGCTGTTTCCACTTTCCACATCTCAGCACCTAGAGGCTGTGATCAGGGCACGTATTCCAAGCATAACATCTCTGATCAACAAAACTATTGATGAACTTGAATCTGAGATGGATCACATTGGTAGACCTATTGCCTCTGATGCTGGGGTAACCTACTGAACTTTATGGTAAATTGCATTGTAGTCAAATGGACAAAGCAACATTTATGTTCCTGTGCAGGCTCAACTATACCTTGTATTGGAGCTTTGCCGTGCATTTGAAAAAATATTTAGAGAACATCTTGATGGAGGGTAAATATCATATTTCATATTTGTTATTAGTCTTCTTTATTACCTGCATTATTATATGGTCATGTAATGTTTGCTCTAGAGATCTGAAATGTTTGCTTAATTAATATTGCAGACGGCCTGGTGGTGATCGAATTTATGGTGTCTTTGATAACCAACTCCCTTCTGCTCTGCGGAAGCTTCCATTTGACCGCCACCTCTCTCTGCAAAATGTTAAGCGAGTTGTATCAGAAGCTGATGGTTATCAACCTCATTTAATTGCTCCTGAGCAAGGGTACCGTCGACTGATTGAGTCTGCTCTCAATTATTTTAGAGGACCAGCTGAAGCTTCTGTAGATGCTGTAATATACTAAGAATCCTCCTGCCGTCACCTGCTTCAGTATTTTATTTATTCTGAAATCTCTTTTACCATTGCTGCAGGTGCATTATGTTTTGAAAGAGCTGGTAAGGAAATCCATTGGTGAGACTCAGGTTGGCTGTTTTGCACATCTATACCAGATCATCATTATACCTTTCCCACCAGTTATGTAATTATTTTTTTGAAACATGTTATATCACTAGGAATTAAAAAGGTTTCCCACTCTTCAAGCGGAACTTGCTGCTGCATGCTTTCACGCCCTGGAGAGATTCCGTGAGGATGGCCGTAAAACCACTGTACGGTTGGTTGATATGGAGGCAACATACTTGACAGTGGAGTTCTTCCGCAAACTTCCACAGGAAGTGGACAAGACTGGAACTGGAAACCCTTCCACTCCTTCTGTTGATCGTTACACTGACTCACACTTCAGAAGGATCGCTTCTAATGTCTCGTCATACATTGGCATGGTATCTGATACATTGAAGAATACTATTCCCAAAGCTGTTGTTCATTGTCAAGTCCGGGAAGCTAAGCGGTCCTTGCTGAACTATTTCTATACCCAAGTGGGCAGGAAAGATGTGAGTTACTTATTTCGTGTTGTAATAATATAACTATATTAACTTCTCCTTTCAGTCCTCCCAATGAGCACTTCCCTGTGTAGGCTAAGCAGCTTGCGGAACTCCTTGATGAGGATCCTGCTCTTATGGAGCAAAGGCAGCAGTGCTTTAAGAGACTTGAGTTATACAAATCTGCCAGGGATGAGATTGATGCTGTGTCATGGGCGCGTTAAAGGTAACATTATGTTTGCTTGTAACGGTATTTTTCTTTTTAGCTAAGCAGCAAGCGCCATGCTTTTTTATGAGAAATAGCCTTTGCAATTCGACATGTAGAATTAATAGCCTGTTGATCTGCACTTGTGTTGTCAAATGCTTGATGATTGATCTGTAAGACTGTAATCACTAGTTATTGTGTTGTATATGATGAGTCTTGATTTCTATGATTTTTCATAATATGTATGCAGACTTTTAAGTCCAAGTACGAATGAAGTTTGCCTGTATGTTTGTTTAAGATTCCATAGGATGCACATGAAGATTCTTAAGCCTCCACCTTTTTAGGACTGTTTCCACTTGTCTAGAATCTAGAATTCCAGATTACTGCATTTTGGTGCGTATTTTCAAAAATAAATCTTGGTCTATTCAACTGCCAATTAAGCATATAGTTGACGACATTGACTATGCATAAGTTGCATATTACCACTCTGGTATATTTAAAATGTTGGTCTGTATAAGTTATATTCAAATGCATACTAAAGTTCCTGCCGTAGATTAGGGCTGTTGTTCGGTGACTATTTTGTTTTGAGTGTTGCTGAGCAGCAAGCAATTGGACAGCAGCCGCCCGATAAATTCAAACTACCAGTAGTGCGTTTGAACATTCTTGGCGTAACTCGACTTGCAAAATCCATCTCGGTCTGGTAGTTTGTTATATGTAGTATTTTCCATTTCTGTGACTTTGGATGTTGTGACTTCGTATTTCTCTGGTTTTATCTGAACATCAACATCAGAAGCAGAACCATCCAATAGAGGGATCAGGTTAGTCAGCTACTCAGATCGTGCATAAGTTTTGGCTAATTTCTTGCTTGTTCGTTTGAATTGTTTGCGTTGGTTGATGAGTGTTTCTCGTCACTCGCATACAACGGGTAAACTTGACTCTGCATTACGCTGTGGTGATTGGTGAACTGATATTTGATCTGTTCCAGCTTTCATAATTCCTTACCTAGCGGTAATAGATTCAAGCATTCTAGAACTAGTTTTTTCTTTCCTGTTGGTACGGGTGTCCTGCATAGAACAGGTCATATAAAGCAAATTGTTAATGGGTGACGTATCATGCCATGATAATGGGCATGTTGATGTGTCGCCCTCTGATTGGATATTAACTTTATCTGATAGAATATATTATTGCTAAGTACAGTATCACTGGCAGCAAACTAACCGTAATCAACAGCTTCCGGTTGATTCCTTGGTCCCCTAATCAGAAATTAACTGCTTTCAAAGTTCTAAATCGGCGTGAGCCGTTCTGTCGTTTTACTTGTACTGTAGGCCATTAAGAGCAGCATTGCGTCGCCGTAGATCATTGGTTGGTCCGATATCCCCTCGTATATACCAAACTGACATGGTTGTCGATTCATTGATACTATACTACTGACTACTCGTAGAACAAAAAAAAATTGCGGCCAATATTAATTAGTTATGCCATGTGTCACAGTCATGATGGTAATGTCTGAACAATCTCCAAGATCGCCCGGCCGCTTGGACTTTAGAGGTGAAAGAACGGCTGGTGGCTGTTGGCCATTACTTATTGATACATCAATTTATTTTTTTCAGAAAAATTATGTATATTTGTAGTTTACATGTATATAAACATTGAATAAGCATCGATTATAGCGTTAACTTTTTCATGCTTGTAATAGTAGTATTATTTAATGTATCAGGATGAATACATAGGAGATTTAATGCAATAGTAGTGCTATTTAACGTATTAGAATGAGTTTTTTTTATCTTGATGTAAAAAGTAATAGGTAGAAGATTTTTGGATAGTGAGAGTATTCCGAGTACAAGTAGTAGATTAGTAGCGACGACTAGTAGATTGTAATTCTTGTGCATTTTTGTTAATCGGTCGGCTCTCTGTTCTATAGGTATTTCTTTGACTAATTTCTCATCTCAATCAATTATAACCATCTCTAATCTAATTGCTTTATATACTTTTTTATCTTAACTACATGTAACAATCTTTCATTTAGGCCTTCAGATTAGAGGAAATTTAGGTGTTTTTTAGAGGATTTGAACTAATTCCTACAAAAATTCTGTAAAATTTATGTATAAGTCCTTAATTTCACCATACTCCTTACTCCCTTCAGAAAAGTGTAGTGCCTCCCATGGAATGAAAGAATTTTAAAGGGGTTTTGGAGGATTTAAACTAACTGTATAATTCATTCGTTTTAATGAGCCCTAAAGGTACATATATTTACTGAGATTGGTGTGCTCT
>KE370877.1:0-17632 GCA_000418225.1 Zizania latifolia
CGCGGACGGCGTCAACCCGCGACGCGCTGCAGCAGCCGCCGCTCTGCCCACTGCCCTGCCCTTCCGGTAGCGGTAGCCGCTCGCGTCCTCAGTGGATCAATCGAGTGGCGTACTGGCGTCCGTCTACGTATGCATGCGTACGTGCGGCGCCGCGTGTGGCGCGTGCGCTGTCACGTAGCGTACGTGCAGCCTCGATCTGCATGTAGGCTTAGGTTAGCTTTCGATGGGTAATAATTCCTCCTCCCGGCTTTTGTAACGAGTTCATGCGTGGCATGGTCACCGTGATGCGTGATGGATTATTCTGTGTAGCGGCCGAGCTGGTCGATCCCCCCGGTTTTGCTCCGGCGAATGGATGAGATGGCCAGGGGAGAGGAGCAGATCGATTTCGAACTTCTGCGAGATTGGTTAATCTCATCGAAATTTCTGGGAGAACACTTGGAAATCCTTGTGTTCTGAGCGCTGTTCGTATGTACATCTCACCTGAAGTGAGCAGTAGGCAGAGCGGAATCGATCGCTAATCATTTATCACGCTCGAAAGTAGGAGTAGTTTGCGCTGATGACCGTTCGTGCATTATTCCTTCTCGTGCAAATGCAATGCTGAAGGCCGCTGCTAAGCTTCTCAACTTTCAGCACCGTTTAAAAATACCCTCCGATTATAATTATCATGGACACTTCTTAAGTTGACGGACGGTATAATTTCTTTTAAAAATATTTCATATTTTATAATATTATATCCATTCGTTTTAATCCTTAAATTACGCCCGTCCTTTTTCTTCTCTTACTAATCAACGGCCCTCCTTTTACCTCAGAATAAGACTGTCAAACCATAGTTTAGCAAATGCGTAACGGCAGCCAAAGCTCCCTCCAATCCCAGCGATTAATAAACGGACCCAGCGTCGTTCTCACTACGGGTTGATTTGCTTGTTTATCTCTCTTTTTGCGAGTGTTTTGCCTGTTTATCGTTTTAGTCGCTGCAACAAGCAGGTCAAAAACATGGTCATCTCATCTCGCCTGAGAGCTGCGCCTAAACCAAAAAACTCGGTCGGTCAAAGTCAAACTCAAGACGATCGTGCAAAGCGGTGCTCATCTTTTTTAATGTCAAATCATCTTTATTAGCAAACCACAGACCTCCCCCCTCTCCTAAAAGCGTGTTAATCTTCCCGGGCCATGATGCAACTTTTTTACAGTCTCGTAAACTTAACAAAGACAGTGTATCATCCCGTCTGACATAATAGATAAAGTCCATGCCGCTTTATGGGCAGAAAGCATCACTACTCGTACTGTCCTACTGCTACCTGAGCTAGGGTAGCTTAGCCGGTAGAGGTAGCCACCCATTAATCTACACCCTTAAGCCATGATGATTCTCGCAGCGTTTATCATGGCAGAGATCGCACACTTTGCATCTCCCAGCAGGAGCTCGGCCAGTGCAGCACCGCAGCGGTGCAGCTTGTATATGCAGCAGGCGGGCGGGGCAGGTCGCTTTTGGCGATCACGTCGCGTCGTATCGACCTCACGATATGTCGATATGGCCGAAATCGCTAAAGAAATCTGTCGCCGCCGCTGGTCGCCGGAGCCGTGGGGGGAGTCGGGAGATGGGGGTGTGAGCCGTCAGGTGATGGCCGAAAGGTTAAACCAAATGGCTAATTTCAGTGGTCGGTTAAGGATTCCTCGTGTGCACCAGGGGTAAGTAGAATCCAAAGTTTTCCGAGCAATCTATATGTTGGTTCTAAATTATAAAAAAAACAATAGCTGTAAAATCTTGGTTAGAATCCAAAGTTTTCTCTACTATCTATATTTTAGTTCTAAATTATAAAAAAATAATGTCCATAAAATCTAAAAATAAACTATTTCATCCGTTTCAGAATATAAATTTTTAAACTTGGCATATGTATTAAAGATATATAAAAAAGACTATAATAATTTCTCGATATGAGTGAGTATAAACCCGAAAATAATTGGGTGGACTAATACGTAATAAAGTCCAGTGATAATACTACATTTAAGACATATTTTGAACTCTAAAGTCATTATGTTTTGGAATGGACAAAGTAGAATCGAAAAGCTAACAAAGACCAAATTTTTTATATTATCAACACTTCTTATATTCTCAACATTTATATTTTTATCGGTTGTTTTTCAAAATCTAAAACTTTCTAAATAAGTTTTGACTTACCTAGATATTCTTAAAGATGAGGCCTCGCTCAAATCATACTATTCTAGAGGGGATCGAGCGCAGCATGTGTGTAAAATTGTCCAACGAGAAAATTGGGTATTTGTCACTCTCAAGAGTGGCCCACTTTCATCGTTCACTTTGCAAATTTGCCATCCAGTTCAAGATGTCTTTGATTTCCATTTCCATGCCATTCAACCCATTTTAAGTTTTTAGAAATTTATTTTCTCTTTTCTAGATTTGGAATAGACCAAGTTATCCCTAGCTCGTTCACAGTCCGTACCGCCGCTCTCCACCGTCCGCCGCTGCCACAGCCGCTCCCCGCCATGCTTTTCCACACCTTGTTGTTCAAGGCTGAGGGAGAGGAGGCAAGCTTGCGCAATCGCACAACTGCTCGTTGATTTTCTCCTCTCTTTTTCATTCACAGGTCATATTGTTTTTCTCTCTGGTGATTTTACTTTCTCTGATTCTCTCTAAGCTTTCCCAGGTTGTTCTCTTCGTGAGGATCGCCGACTGCCAGCGCTGCGACGGAGGGTGGCGGCTGCGAGCGGCGGAGGGCGGCAGGCGGCAGACGGCAACGGAGGCGCGGCAAGGGCAGCGTTGCCTGGAGAGCTCTGGCAGTGCTCTAGTTTTTTTGAGAGACAGTGTGTCAGAGGCAGTTTGGTCTATTCCAAATCTAGAAAAGAGAAAATAAATTTCTGAAAACTTAAAATGAGTGGAATGGTAAGGAAATCAAAGACATTAAACTGGATAACAAATTTATAAAGCGAACGATCAAATCAAAGTGATATATTTGTGAAGCTCACTCAGTAGCATATAACCAATTTTCTCATGAAAAATAGTACGGAGTAGTTCTGAAAACTAATTCGCTGACCTTTTTAGTCTGAAATTTTGTTTTTAATCATGCAGGTGCTTAGTCACAGGACACGTGTAACAGGTGTCAGGTTTCTTCCCGATAGACATTAGAAAACCAGATGTGCCTGCTTACCTGCACATTAATGTCCAATATAAATTGAATTCGGGTACGAAATGATCGATGCTGCTGGGGGTTGGACGGTCTCTTTGTCCTCTGTACCGTACACTGGTCTTTTAAGCATGTGACACTCTTGTTAGATATTTAGATCAGCAGAAATGATCAGTGCTATGTTTTCCATGCATGTGATAGGGGATGGGCAACTTATTAATCTGCGTGGATTGTGATATGAGTATATTGTAGTACATGACTACACGTACGGTTGCATTTAGCTAGCACCTAACAAGTAACACCTAACAGAGACTTTTATAACATTTTAATTATGAATTAGTTTAATTTTTAGAAAATAGTCCAATTTAAATGAGCCCTCAGAAATAGTATTCCACCCCCACCGGTGGATAGAGATTTGGAAATAAGACCGGCTTAGAAATGATTTTTTAAAAAAAGCACTATGCAATTTAAAAAAAAATCAAAAATAATCCTTCAGCCCAATACATTATCATTTGCTGGCTCCGTCTCTATAGATAATTATGAAATATTAAAAACTTTAACAATGTGTAGTATAATGTATAATGGTATATATCATTGTACCGGAAACTGCAATACACATATACAGACACAGCCCATCCACCATGTCGAACAGTTAATCCAACATTCCAATCTCGTGATGGTTTTGGTCAAACCGACGAAGCTAGACTGCCTTAAATGCTATTGCACCAGACTAATATTTTTTAACGTGTCAGATAAATTTCAATCGTTTGTTTGTGAACCACTAGAAACTGTAGGCGTAATGGTTTGTCGCCAAGAAATAAAATGGTGGAATTGTTGTATGTGAGATATAAGTTAACAAAATCTACGATAAGAATTGTAGTCATAATCTACTTCTTAAACATGAAAAATAAAATACATTAATACAAAACAGTGGTCCACACGTCTGGTACTTCCAGAACATTAAAATCATAACAATTTGACTGACCTATGTTACTTACCACATCCTATAAGTGTATTTTTTCAATTTCAAGTTAAATTGTTTTAAATTTGATAAAATTTATAGAAAAACAATAATAGCGATATCAAACTAGTTTCATGAAATCTATTACAGTAATATATAGTGAGAGAGCCGTACATGTTAATATTCTTTATTATAAACTTAATCAAATGTGCATTAGTTTGACTTATAAAAAACCTAGAAATACATTGGTTTTGAATCAACACGAGCAACACAGAAACTGAACAGATTCATGTTTTTAACATTTTAATACTGGGCGTGATGGGCAAATGCCCATAGCTCCAAATCGTCTGCCACAAGATCATTGTGATTTATGACCGGAGTCGGCGCCCAACAACCGGTGCGACGAGACCAACCCCCTCCCCGCACAAAAACGAAAATAATTTCTCTCGGTGGATTTCGGAATTCTTCCCATCAGAAAATTTACATGGCGTCAATCAAATAAGATTTTTTTTTAAATCTAAAACTTACAAAAAAATTTATTTCTTATTAGATTAACTCAGTTGTCTGATTAGTGAAGCACCTCCCCGATAATTCTAACCTCTAAGTATGTCAAACGGAATTTAGGTTATATTTGATGTATCTCTAAAACTAGAATTTTTTTTAGGTGATCTAATCTAGCTTCGAAAAACATTGATCTGAAGTTACGGATTTTAGTTAAATAATTTTATTTTAAATTTAAAAATAAAAATTTAAACTATTTTGTTATAACATACAAACTTGGCGTCAGAGATAAATCTCGAAATTAGGGATCTATCAAACTGAAACATAACTTGATTTCCCGTAAAAACCCCTCCCATTTTTTAACTTCGCCCACCGCACCACCCCCACCCATGGTCAAAACCCCCCTTCCCCTCCAGCCTCCACCACTCCACAGTCCCCAGACCCCAGTCACCTCCCCTCTCCCATTGCCTGGCTGTCTGGCTGCCTCCCCCTGACTCTCTCTGGCACAGGTCAAACCAAAAGCGGCACCACCGCCACGCCGCTGCTCTCCAATGGCGGCTCCCCCGCCTCGTCAAAACCGCACCCTTCCTCTTCTTCTTCTCGTAGCGGGTTGAAAGAAGGGCCGTGTGCGTGCTGCGACTCGCGAGTAGCTCGGGAGGGACGAATCTGCTGTGCGCGGGTTGTGGCGTGCTGGGAGCAATGGAGGGGATGTGGAGGAAGGCTAAGAAGGCGCTGGGCACCGGCCTCTGCGTGCACCTCCCCGCCGTCTCCGGCGACCGGGAGGACGACGGTAGCGAGCGCCGTGCGTCGGATGCGCTTTCCCAGGATTCAGCGGCGGCGGCGGCGGCGCTGGCGCATGTGTCAGCGCCGAACACGCCGGTGGCGGCGATGGCGGAGGCCGGCCGGCTCCGGAGGTCCAAGTCCGGGACTAAGTCCTCCAAAGTGAGCCTTATTTTCCTCCCCCTCTCCTTCTCCGAGCAACCTCCTTGCATCATTTTGAGTTAAGATTTGTGCTTTGATGGCTTCCCCGGTGGCAAGGGGAGTCTAGATGTCAAATGTGGCGCAGATTGGGGTTTCCTCTGGGATTCTTGGTAGGGGACTTTGGGTTAGGCGCCTATTTGGAGCAATGTGGCTTCACTGGTGAACGATTTAGACCCAGATGTGGTTCTCCTAGCCGGCAGTTTTTGGTTGCAGTGATGAGCGCTTCGTTTAGGTTTTCCTTGCTTGTGGCAGCATTTTTTTTTGTATCCATCTGTTTTTAACACCATGTTTTGTCTTGAGCTCTGCCTCTGCTTGTTTGGATTTGTCATTTCCTTTGTTATTTTGTCTGCTGTTGAAATCATCTTATGCTGTTCCTGAGGAAACACAAGTCTTCCTTCCTCCGCAATAAAAAAAGCGTTTTGTGTGCAGATTTTGATGATTCGGCAAACTGTTTCTTTTCTATATTATTCAAAGGGAATATCCAATATACAGAGATGCATCCGTCATTGGCAACATGATGTTCCTCTGTTGTTCATATCCTGTTCCAACATACTTCTATCCCATAACATTCTGTGTTTTTCAGCTTATTTTGAGCGGCCATTTTGAGCTCTATTGGATCCAGAGTAAATTTTCTTTTCTTCAAAGTAGCCAAATTTCCAGTTCGTATCTTTTTTCTCAAATTTGTTCGTCTCCACTCTCCAGAGATTCTTACGAACTTCGGCCAGCGCTCAGTTTGCTAGTTTGGTCTCGGGTATCGTATAAAGCTCTCTTGTATGGATCAATTCCACTTGCTTATTTTTCTGTGTGAGATGCATTCATATCCGAAGGCAATCTTCTTTTCCACCGTCTCTACGTGCTCCTCCTCGAAAGGGAAAGTTGGCTTCTTTCCTCAGCAACTTCCCATGTGTTCACGTGTAGCATCGTTTTCTCCTCTTTCTTAAGTCTTACCATTAAGATAAATTAATCTTTTAAAAGTCAAGATTTCCAGCTCGAGCTGTCATCCATCACCAGCCTTGTATTAGAGTTTATTAGTGCTCTTTTTTTAATTACATGAATATATAGTTGTCATGGCATGTGCTTGATATCTTTGAATGGTCCAGTTTGTGATTTTTCTGATACAATACTGTTTTTTTCATGTGGTGTTCATTGATGCCTTTTGTTCATGAGTTCTCACCTTCTGTTTAATAGTAGTTCTGACTTGGCGAGATATTGTGTTTGGTAGTGTACCTGTTTGACCAACTACTTCGCAAGGATTACCTCTTTAAGGTTGACATCTATTCCTGTGTTGTTAGCTAGGGGGGTTCTTAATATACCTGCCGTGGTCAGAAGTGAAGGCTGAAGAGTTATGAGAATAAACGTTACAAGTTATTTATTGTGGTTTCTGCATTACTGCCTTTGCTAACGTTGATTTGTCTATATTTTCAAAACTTGGATATTTCTAATGTGAAATGGTTCATTATGTTGCACAATTAAACTCATACATTTTTCTCTCTCAACAGGGAATGTGTGCGATATGTTTCGATCCCATGAAGTCAGGCAATGGACAAGCACTGTTCACTGCTGAATGCTCTCATATGTTTCACTTCCACTGCATCTCCTCCAGTGTGAAACATGGAAATTATGTATGCCCAGTTTGTAGAGCGAAGTGGAAAGATATACCCTTTAATCGCTCGTTATCTTCTATTGTTCCTCATGGCAGAAGTGGGCTGAATGTGAACCAAGCTCGATTACCCCAACAAGACACCTACATGGCTCTTCTACACCAGGTTCCAAGTCGCCAACGAGAAGCTCTTGGTTCCCATACTTCTGACCCAGTAGACTTCAATGATGATGAGCCTTTGCAACAGATGGAGGCTGCTGACAGCCGTGATGCAAGATGCAATAGAACTGTGGAGATGAAGACATATCCTGAATTCTCGGCCATTCCACAGTCATCATCTGAAGATGATTTTGCTGTTTTGATCCATCTGAAAGCCCCATGTGCTAACCCCGAGCAGGTCACAGGCAGACCAGTCAATGCGACCTCAATTGGATATCCTACATCTCGTGCTCCTGTTGATCTTGTTACTGTGCTTGATGTTAGTGGCAGTATGGCAGGCACTAAACTAGCTCTCTTAAAGCGAGCTATGGGTTTTGTCATTCAACATCTTGGGCCTTCTGATCGCCTATCAGTTATTGCTTTCTCATCTACTGCCAGAAGGCTGTTCCATCTCCAAAGGATGTCACACTCTGGCCGGCAACAGGCCTTGCAAGCTGTCAACTCACTTGGTGCTGGTGGTGGAACAAACATTGCTGATGCACTGAAGAAAGCTGCCAAGGTTATTGAGGATCGCAGTTATAAGAATCCAGTCTGCAGCATTATTCTGTTGTCAGATGGTCAAGACACATACAATATTTCCTCAAATGTTAGGGGAACCCAGCCAGATTATAGGTCACTTGTTCCATCTTCCATACTGAGTCACACTATCTGTGTTGTGCCCGTCCATGGATTTGGTTTTGGAGCAGATCATGATTCAGATGCTTTGCACTCAATTGCTGAAGCCTCTGGTGGCACATTTTCCTTTATCGAGGATGAAAGTGTGATCCAGGATGCATTTGCTCAGTGCATTGGTGGGCTTCTTAGTGTTGTTGTGCAGGATATGCGGCTAACTATAGAATGTATGCATCCTAGTGTTCAGCTTCGTACCATCAAATCTGGTAGTTACTTGAGTAAGGTGACTGGAGATGGGCGAAATGGATCAATTGATGTTGGTTATCTTTACGCTGATGAGGAGAGGGACTTTTTACTATCTCTAAGCTTCCCACAGTCTCATGAACAGATCATGCTGTTGAAGGTTGCATGTGCCTATAGAGATCCAGTGACTGGTGAAGCCATCAAAATTCAAGCAGATGAGGTAAAGATCCTGAGGCCAAAATCAACTACATCTGAGCAAGTTTGCATGGAAGTTGATCGTGAGAGGAACCGTGTCCGTGCTGCTGAAGCTATTGAGGCTGCAAGGAGGGCAGCTGAGAGAGGTGCTCTTTCTGATGCAGTGGCAATTCTTGAGGATTGTCGGAGGACACTCTCCGAGTCTTTTTCAAGAAAGAGTGGGGACCGCCTGTGCATAGCCCTTGATGCAGAGCTAAGGGAGATGCAGGAGAGGATGGCTAGCCGGCAACGATACGAGGCTTCGGGGAGGGCATATCTGCTGTCTGGACTGAGTTCACATTCTTGGCAGAGAGCTACAGCACGTGGTGACTCTACAGACAGTACTACACTTGTCTACTCCTATCAAACACCATCCATGGTTCAGATGCTGCAGCGCTCACAGAACCGATGCCCTTCACCTCAGGGCCCAAGGCCACAGCTCCGACAAACTAGGTTGCTCTTGGAGAAACCCCATCCAAGGTAGAAGGCAGTTTGCCATCGTCTTGCGAAGCAAGTGCAAAGATGATGGTCTAGAAACTTCATTGGTATCATGGATTAGTAGGTCATACTGCAGTAGCTTGCATCCATCTTTCGTTTTTCTTGTTCAGGTCATGGGTGGGCGGTATACCGGAAATGGTGAGGTGGGCTTGGAGGTAAATATGTTTTGGGGGGTATACTGGAGAAAGTGAGGGGGGCATGGTGGTAAATACATTGTGGGGGGTATACTCCTGTGGTGTGAAGGAATAAGGGCTGGAGACTGGGAAGTAATAGGAGAGCAATTGGAGCAATGGTGTAATTGCTTCAAGCCTTCAAGGGGGTAAGTGGTGTAGGTAGGTAGTTTAGCTTGTGGCAAACTCCTATTGATGCACCTTTTTCATTTGGTCTTTTGGTGATGTAGATATGTCTGGTGTGGTGGGGAGGTGTACCATGGAATCTTGGGAAATTTTGATTTGGGTGGCAATGTAATTCCATGATCAAACTCTTGTTTCAGTTCACCAGTTATTAACTGCTGGTGTTCTTCTGGCAAGTTATTATCTTGTTCATGCCTGAATTTTGCTAGATTATGTTGTCTGGCTGGGTGATGTATTTTTTGTTCTGCTTGCTCATTGCTCACGATTGATGATCTTTGTATACAAGAATCCAGTATTCGCATATGCAAGAATCCACAGCGGGAGATTCAGAGAGATGATTTGTAGAACGGCGCGCCAAGAAAATAGTTGAATTCGTAACAAAAACGAAATCCTTATGATGAAATTCGCACAGAAACGAAATTCCTATGACGAAAATAACCTAAATCAAAGCAAAACTAGAGTTGTCTACCTGAGGACCTGAGGTGTCTCCTCGGCGGCCTGAACGGAAATGCCGCATCTGGGTTGTCGGGCAAGGTCGGCAAGCGAGTGGTCACCTCGCACCGCGGAGAGGTCTCTCCGCTGGTCAGGCGAGGCTTGCACTCGATCACCGTCAGACTGCAGCTCTGGCAGTCCGTCGCCGGCGACGTCAGGGTCACGTCCACCGCCGCGGGGGCGGCGCATCTCCTCGGCGAGGCGGTCCCGCGCGAACTGCGGCACGGGCGCCGCGTAGCCCCACGCCATCACGGACCTCGCCTCCGTCGTGTTCTCGTTCTTCCCGCAGAACGCCGGCACGGGCCCCTGCGCCAGCGGCACGCCGCTGTAGGACACGGCCGCCACCGCGCCGCGCTCGATGCAAGCCGCGCTGTACCTGCGCGGCTCCTTGATGCGGATGGTGAAGTCGAACGTGGCGTCCACCGTGGGCCGCGCGAGGTCGAGGCCCGAGAAGCCGGCGACGGCGACGCTGAACTCTGGGTACTTGCCGCTGTCGAAGGACCATAGATAGGGATAGTAGAACAAGCACGGCGTGAGCACGAGCACGGTGAGCGCGCCGAGGATCGCCGGGAGGATTCTCCAGAAGAACCCTTCAGCCCGCCGCCGCCGCCGCCGCCGGAATCAACGAGCCGCTCGCCTAACTGATCCCTCCGCGAGCGCGCCCCCATGACGATGACGCTCTCGTGGAATTCTCCTTGCACGATCGATGTTACAGTAGAAGAAGGGCGTTATGATTTTGCGTGAGTAATATACAGGTCGCAATTGTTGATTAGAATCGGATTTGGTTGCGAGTTTACAGATGAGTTCGGCAAATATAGAAGTATTCTGCTTTGGCCACGCGGGAGAGAACCAGCCCCTCTCGGGCCGAGCTCCGAGGGCAAAGTAGACTAGTAGACTGATCCGAGCCGTCTAGTCGACATCTGATGATACGAAGCCTATTTTAGTCATCACGAAGTATTATCGTCAACTGCTGCGAAGTAGGCTTTTATCACCGTGAAGCCTATCTTCCACACCGTTAGATTACGATTGGGTGGCTTAGATCGAACGACTATTGCAATCGAGTTTCCAACTGCATACGATCTCTTTTTCGTGGAAGAATCTGAATTGAATTCTATCACCAAAAGGTATTCGGTGTTGTGCTTGCCGCACGCGGTGACAAAAGGCCAAGTGCACGTCGAACTTACGTGCAATCTTACCGCATAGATCGTCGCGTTGTGACATCCCTTAGGAAGAGAAGCCGAGATCTGGAGAAGTGGCCATGGGTGCGTTCCCGGAGCAAGAGCAGCCTCTTCTTGCTCGCCTTCCTCGCCGCACATGGGTCCGTTCCCGGAGTATAGGCAAGAGCAGCCTCCTCTTCCTCGCCAGCTAGTGGAAGAAGACGATGAGTGGCCCAGTGGCTGTCGTATGTACATCGGCCTGTTTCTGGTCATCTACGTGCTCGTCATGGTCATAATGTGGATTCACCGGCCAGACGCGGACGGCGTGAAAGTGATCCCGCCGGAATACTTCGCCGCGATCACGGGCGTCTCGGGCCTCGACCCGTCGACGGACCTGGGCCGGCGGCCGGCGCTCGACCTGGCGTTCAGCCTGACCGTCCGCGTCGCGTCGCGGAGCTCCAGTCGCGGGGCGTGCGTCGCGGCCGGCACGGAGGTGCTGGTGTACTACCGCGGCATCCCGCTGGCAGGCGGGCGCGTCCCGGATGAGGTCTGCTCGGAGCCGATGGGCGCGGCGGCGGACGGCGCCGTCGTCGCGCGCGGGAGCGGGGTGCGCTTGCCGGGGCCCGAGCTGGACAGCCTGGCGGAGGACATGCGGCGCGGCGAGGCGCTGTTCGAGGTCACGCTCACGTTGCCGTTCGCCGGGCTGCAGCAGAAGGTGGTGTCGTGCTGGGACAGGATCGGCGACGACGCCGCGTTGGGGGTGCCGTGCGAGCTGTCGGTGGTGGACCCTCGCCGCCTTGCCGGCGCATCGGCCGTGGGCCGTGGGCACGGTGGTCCGGCGGAGCGTACGAGCATCAAGTGACTTGCGACCGTACAACACACACGTCTGACATGTTAGAGTTGTAACTTTTGATGCAATCATGATTCATGCATCATGATATATTTCATCACGTATCTAATTTCATAAATAGTTTATTTTTTTAATTTCACGACAAACAACAACCACATTGATCATAAATAGCAGAGACTGGCTAATGGTCAGCAATTTCTCTCAACTAATTACTAGACAGGTGGGCATAACACATACGAGCATCTTCAGTACTCAAGAGTTGTCTTATCTAGTTTTCTAAAATTAAATTTAGATGTTTTAGAAAAAATCACGCTACAACAATATTTTTAATTTATTCTAAATCACTCCTCCTTTATCTTAAAAGTAGGAACTTACTTTTTAATCTCTTTTTAAAATATAGGAATTGAGATTATATGTATATTATTGTGGACTGAGATCAATAAAGTTTAACCTAGTTCTTATATAAAGTTTTAAGGAAAAAAATAGCGATATGCTCTAACATGAGTAAGGTTTTCCCCTTAAAGGGCCTTTAGATCACAGCCCAACGGTCCAGATATAATCCCTAATCCCTGTAATACACCTTATCCCCTCTCTCGCCCTCTCTCCCTTCCCGCGCACGCGCCGCCGCCATCGCTCCGGCCCGAGCCCCTCTTATACCCTTCAGGAACCCTAGCCGCCAAGCTCCAGGTAGTCAGTGTTACCCCCTTCCGCCTCCGCCCCTCCTCGGCTCCTCGAACCTCTTGGTGACTCCTCTCTCTCTCCCTCGGTCATTCTCCCATTCGATAGTCGCAGCTGCGTGGTGGTCTCGGAAGTAATCCGCTCCCGTCGTTTTGGCGGATTTCGCAGGGCTTCTCCCGCCGCTTCGAATCCAAGATGTATCTCCAGTACTACATCAACGAGAAGGGGGACAAGGTGTACACCACCAAGGTCGTCTAGGCTTTTCCCTTGCGCTTACTTGCAGTTGATTAGGGTTTAGTATGATTTAGTTTGTTTGCCCGTGCTGAGGTGTATTTTGTTCTACCGCTGCAGAAGGAATCTCCTCTCGGTGTGCCGACGCAGTCTGCTCACCCAGGTATGGTCACTTCCTTTTGATTTCGTTCTCTCTGCTGTTGGGTCATCTTACTGTAGTATATGCCTTTGTGTTTTGACATCCTAGTTTGCTACCTTAGAGTACTGTGCAGCATTCTAATGGTTTGCTCGTATTGTTATGGCCTAGTTATTAAACCTAGGTGCAGCTTGTTGTCAGGCTATAGTTGTTTCGGGATTCGGAGAAATTGTGAGGTTGTTTATTTTGTTGAGATTTTGCACGTACATAGGTTTGCTTTGATCAGAGCAATGCTGAATCCATGCTGGTCTGCTGGGAATATTTCTGCACACGGAGACGCTGTAGTACAACCGATTTTTTAGCTCGGCTGGGCAGCCTTTTATTATTATTTTTTGTGTTGGACTGCTGCTATAATAGCATTGCTAACTATCACTGTTTGGTTGGATACTGCTTTCTTCTTTGGACATTCGTTGGATAAGCAAGCACATCACATGGACGCACATTTTTATCTAACTAGATCTTATTGCCCAGGACCAGGGGTAAGAATCAGTAGAAGGCCAGTGTGAAATTATCTTTTGTTGACTCATTACTCTGTCGGACTTTTGATTTGTTCTGTGATGCCATTATGATGAATCCTTGAAATTTTGAGCCAGAAACCGCCCTATACCCCTCTTTTTGAGGGCTGAGGTACAGTGTACCTGATTGTATGAAACTTCAAATCATTCTTTTTGTTGGGCTGTTGAAGCTTGCAGAGTTGTCACAAAATACATTTGAAAGAATCTTCTGAGATGTGATACAGTAAACTTCTTTACCCTCAAAATTGTATGTATAGAGTATAGTTAGCGTTCAGGGAAAACAACTTCTATAACTCTTCTTGAGGACGGAGGTATAGTGTGCCTTTGATTCTTTTTGTGAGAATGAATTGTGCAAAATGTCAAATCATTCGTCTTTTGTGGATGATGAAGCTTGTGGCCTTGTCTGAGCAATATACTCCGATGGATCTTCTGAGACATATTTATATTAAATCCTCCTGGATCTTGTCATGGACTTGGACTTAGCTATCAGTTCTGTTTTCCAAATTAGAGCTCCATCCTATTACATAAATTTTGATCTAAAAATACACCTTTAAGGCTGTTGAAAGCGAGCAGTGCTATTTTTTTTTTCAGTAGAACACCTTTATTTTGTGTTGACGTGTCGCAAAAATTAATGGAACTTTTAGATATCATAGCTCTTGTCATGCATAAGTGAAATGTAGTGAACTGTGTTCCATATTTGTTACATTATATGCGTCTGAATGGTTTTTGTGTGCACCAAAAGATCGCTTACACTGTTTCTTGTGCTGCAGCTCGCTTCTCACCAGATGACAAGTACTCACGCCAGAGATACCTGTTGAAGAAGAGATTTGGACTGCTGCCAACCCAAAAGCCAGCACCTAAGTACTGAAGGAGACACTTTGGCCAACCATGTTCCATGCATCCTCAAGAAAATCTTTTGCCGCTTGTTGGCTGGAACCTAAATTAGGTATTTGAGAAGAGATTGAGAGAATCAGTCTGTTTAACTTGTTAAGTATCTGTCAGTCAAATGATGGATGTATGGCCTTGCTAGTTATGAATCATACTCGTTCCCACCTAGTTATGAATCATACTCGTTCCCACCATATAACTCCGGATATGATCAACTCGCTCGGGCGCCTTCTTTTGTTCAGAACTGTTTGCATTGTTAGAAACTGAAGACTCTAGAATGTTAGTATATTGTCGCTTCTGATGTTATGAGTTGATGCTATTATCACCAAAATTGCAACGGATTGGGGGATCCGGTCACACGCCCGGTGGTTCAGTGGAGGTGTGGAGCTCCATCCTATTCATGCCGCCGCCATAGTCGCGCTGCCTGTACGGTCCGAGCAATTTCATTGAAATTTGTTTTCATTTGGTTATGATTTAGGTTGTTTTAACCTTCTCAACTATTTTCCAAATATGAGTTGCTTTAGAATTAGTCATTTTTCATCTTTTTCATGTTTGTCTTTATCAAATAATAGCTGAACATGAGAAAATGGAGCTACAGTTTATAGACAACATTCATCTAGAATGTACATGGATTAGTAGTTTAGTCCTAGACAACATATTGACAATAGGCACAGTACGGCAGTGTTTCCATGGTGCTGTCAGACTACAACTGTGATAGAACACCAACGTTCAAACATGCACAACCTCCAAAATCGAGAAAATGGAAGTAAACATGGCCAAAAAGAAGAAACATTCTGAGTGCAAAGAGGTCCTATAATTCTGAAACAAGATGATTGTTATCTAGATTTCCCTGTGCATCACTGAATAGCATAACTGCCACTTCGATTTTCTCCAAAATGTTCGCAGTAACAATGATGGATATAGCACAAGTTCCTTGGGGACAAAAAGGGTATATTGTGTGTGAGCGAATGGGTCTATTGCCTAGTTGCAAGCAGAAGAAATGTACGGCCTAGATCTACTGAGGATCTGAGTTGCAAAGTGAGCAATAATCATCTGCACTCTATTTCACGTATAACAAAACCTTTCACACTACTCAGGAGTCAGGAGAAGAAGCCATCCCTACCTCCCTGGAGGATGGATCATCGTCTCCATCTTCAGAGTTATCATCTCCAGTGCTAGTTATGTCTGCATAGTTTGCCTGTCGAACAAACTGCCCTCGAACTCTTGGCCTTTTTTCAGCAACTTTCTTTCGATTCACATACCTCACTTTCTTGTCAAAACAGCGTTCCTTTCTTTTCTGCCTGAATTTAGCAAGTGCTGCAGCTCTCCGATCAGACTGACTACAAGTTTCCTCAGGCATTGGTGTGCTTAATACCGGTGGCCGCATATTTTGTGTTGATAGATGACCTGATTGAATGGTCATACCAGCAGGGTTATACTGAAATGGTAGCATCATAGATACACCATGACATTGGGGATAGACATTGTACTGAGGAGGCAATGTTGGTGGTGTATGCACTTGATCGTTGTTTATATTCCCTTGGAAGTTATGCACTGGAGGATGTACCATACCGTGTTCCATCATCCCTGGATAATAAAATGGGTAATGATATACAGGGGGAGTTCCTGCAGCATCATTTTGGCCTTCATTGCTCCGCTCCAGATGCAAGTTAGAGGAAGAAAAGCATACCGCAGGGTATTGCACAGGCATCTCAAAGGTTTCTTTATCCCAAATATTTACATCAGTACCAGTGTCATTTCTGTCAGTTGTGCTAGAGAAATTACCCCTGTGATCTGAAGAGTCTAACTGATTTCCACCTCTTCGTACTTCACTATCAAATGAGTTGGTGGTCGGGGCGCCTGGCTTGACATAAGCTAAAAATGCAGAAGACTCAGCAACTCTCAAGTTAGTCTTTATTGGACGTGAAAACATTACTCCTGGAGATACTGGCATACAAAACAAAGAAATAAACCTTAGAAACTATTGTACGATAAGGGAAATGTTAAATCAGCTAAAGGAAATGCTTGAAGACTCAAAGATACTTACAATCTTGGTCACCGCCTGCAGTTGAGCCCGGTAAACCCTCTAGTTTGTCTTTTTGTTTAGGCTCAGCGTCAGAAGGATTAGACTGCAAGCACGCACGGAAATGTAAGGGCATTTAACAAGCAGCTTGATGCAAAGTTGCAAACAGTTCAGCATCTCATCATCATCATTGAGCATGAGGCAAAAAGGCACACTCTAGCGCCAAGATAGAACACAAATGTGGATAGGTATTAAAATAGAACAACAATTTGTTGGACTGCAAACTTTATGAAGATATAGTTGGTTACCTCATATTCATGTTGATTCGAGGTGCTTGTTTCTTGATTTGTGTTGTCTTTTGGCTTATCATCTGTGTCATCGGAGAGAAGAGTGGTGCTATTTGTATTGGCATCACTAGGGTCTGATAGCACCAACTCGAAATTGTCATTGAAGAAGTTTTTCTCAGCCAAACCAAGCTGCCAACACCAACATTTCAACTTAAGAACAATTCATACATCTCAGTTTAGAGCATGCTTTTAACACAGAGTTTGAAGATGAGTCAACATAGAACCCTTTACCATCCGTCTTCGCCGCCACACATGGGTCCAGAGATTCAGCAGCTCGTTCATGCGCAGCGGCTTGACAAGGTACTCAGCTGCCCCAAGACGCAAGCACTTGACAACAACAGAAACCTCGTCTCTGTTGGACGTCACTGCATTATTGCATCAAAGGGAAGATGGTCACTACAACTACTATACAACAATGGCGTAGAATTTGACAAGAGTGGTGGAATAAGAAAACAGCTTACTGATGATGGGGATGTGGCGCAGTTCCTTGTTCCTGGCGATGTACCTGAGCATCTTGAAGCACTTGGAGACGGGCAGATCGACCTCGGCCATGATGATGTCGATCTCTCCCGCCTCGCAGTTGAGCACGTTGATCACCTGCCTCGGAGACTTGGCGCAAGTCACTGAAACAAAAAAGGACGCCACATCATTTGAAGTGAACAATGGTAGTAGTGTAGTACTGCTAATAATCAGGCCCGGAAGAAGCAGCAAAACTGCAAAAGCAATCTTAATCGTAATGATCAGAGCAACCAAATACCAAATTACCAAGCAGCGAAAGCAGAACTGACCTTGGTAGGAGCAGTTGCAAAGGAGGCGGAGCACCTCCCGGGAGCTGGTTGGGTCCCTGTCGCAGAGTAGAATCCTCACCTTGCTCCGGTCCACGAACTGCTGCCCTCCCCCCACCGCCGCGCCGCCGCCG
>KE370877.1:35828-73088 GCA_000418225.1 Zizania latifolia
GAGGTATTTTTTAATTATCTTTTGTTTCTTGTTGTATTGTAAGTATATCCTCATGAATTAATTATGGTTCTCAGGCAGTTAAATGCATCGATCCGCAAATTAGATTGACTAAGCGAGCTGGCAAAGAGAAGAAAGAGTACAAGATTTCATTGATTTCAGATAAATCCTATGAGAAAATTAGAACATTATCAGAAGCACCCATTGAAGAAGTCTTCACTGATTCAACATACAGCAAGGTGATTATATGTTATATGTACTCTTCCTTTCTAATGTGTAGAGGGGGACCAAAATGCTTGATCATGCCCAGTTTTTATGAATTCATGTCATCCCCATTTGTTTCTAAGCCCTGTACTTTTGTTTGAGGAGCAACCTGTAAAATGTTTCAAGCCTTCCTTTTCCTTTACAACATGAACTCATTGCTTGTTTTATTTGCTGTAGTTTGAGCGAGGAGAAGCCTTGGAAAACATCGCACAATCTGTGAAAGAAAAGCTTGAAGAAGAATGTGATGAGGACAGCTTGAAGTTTCTTCAGAAGGCAGTTGACACAGTGAGAAAACAGGTAGAGTGCATCAATTTGTTTGCAAGCTCTGGCATATGGGGAAAACTTTGCTTTGGCAATGGATGAGCATCAAATGCAGATATATTGTCAACTTAGTACACATATCTAGCTAACATATATCCTGATTTTACAATATCGAGTGGCTGAGGAATGTTCCCTCTAAAGATTGTGTTGTCACCACATAGATATGCTTTTGGCCTTTTGCCCCTCCCGCATGAATGATTTTATCACATCTAACATGAATGCACTGAAGTTTGCAAATTTGGAAAGAATTGGTCATCCTAAATTCCTAATCTATTTACTGGAACAGCATGTTCTATCTGTTATTCTGTTCACTGGAACAATGCACATGTAACAGAAATGGTAGAGCATTTTGATTTCTTTATGATTTGTAGAGGGACCTTAAATTTTGGGAAGTCTATAAATTATATATCCAGTCCATTAGTCTCTAATGAATCTCATTATTTAGCCTTTCACATGCCAATCTTGCATTGAACAAACAAAACCTCTGGTCCCAATGCATCCTTTTGAGCCATTGTCTTCTTCTTATGCCAAGATTTACACAATCTGCATAATTGCTGGTGGTGTAGATCTCTAAAGTACCAGTTATTCTTGACAGAAAACAGATACCATTTCATTCAGTGATATTTTCTTATGTAGAGTCGCTTGTTATTTTAGTTGACAAGGGAGTTGTGCCCATTTTTTGTGCAGGTCATACGCAACAGAATAATTGAGAGAGGACTTAGACTCGATGGTAGGCAACTTGATGAAGTTAGGCCATTGTACTGTGAATCCAGCACATATCCAGCATTGCATGGTTCTGCTCTTTTTTCACGTGGAGATACACAGGTAACAGGTTCTACCTCCCTTGCTCCCACCCAACATACAGACACAGCACAGCACCAAACAACTCTTTAGCTAAACTGAAGGAACTTTGTAAAGTAGCACACACCCATGCAAGTAACTGGTATTTTATTTGTAGGTTTTATGTACCGTTACCCTTGGTGCTCCTGGTGATGCTCAGCGATTGGATTCAATTGTTGGTCCTCCAACAAAACGTTTCATGCTTCACTACAGCTTTCCACCATTTTCAATCAATGAAGTTGGGAAACGTGGGGGCTTGAATCGACGTGAAGTTGGACATGGTACGTTGTCTTGTTTGTGCGTAGATTATAAGAATTAGTGAGTTAATTACCCTGAAGTCTAAGATAAAGGGAGGTCAATTTTGTCTCGGGGAGGCCTGTCACCATGATGACATTAGTCTCTCATGGTAATTATACGCAGTAGGAGAGACTAGAGAGTGACGAAAAATGGAGAAAGGGCTAACTGATCAAAATATAGTTGAGTCCTCGCTCCTCAGCAAGTAGCAGCAACTTAGCAATAAGTGGCAAAAATCAATATTTTTCTTAAGAATAAGAAATTTAGCATAGGGGAAGACCAACACTCTTCTTGACGTCAAGGAGGCTCCAGAATAGTTGTAATGGTGTTATTTTAGTATAAATGGCTAGAGAACCACGGCAAGTTTTGGGCATACTTGGGGTGTTGCAATTGGTTGATTGGCATTTGGTGGTAACAGCCTAACAGGTGTAATATCTAGATTTGCGATGCATGACTATTCCCCTATATGCTGCTTCTTAAATTCCCATCTTCATTTGCTTTGAAATTTTTTGAAGCAAAGTGTTTATCATCAATACAACTATTTATTTTGTTCCACTTTTCAGGGACACTTGCGGAGAAAGCATTGCTCGCTGTCCTTCCCCCAGAGAGTGAATTTCCATATACTGTTCGGGTAAATTCAGAAGTCATGGCTTCTGATGGTTCAACATCAATGGCATCAGTATGTGGAGGTAAACATCATTTGTCTCTTCTAATAATCCTAGTGTACTTCAAAATTTAAATGAAACTATTATGCTTTTTAAAAGTTCTGTAGATGTTAGATGGTTGGCACTTGGCACTTATCCCTAATCTGGAAATATGTTATTAATCTATGATTTTCAGAAGCCTTAGTTTGCAAGGCTATACACTGAACTGCCATTTGAAATAGATGAAAGCAAGCTAGCCATACACCATTGCCTTTCTCATTTATACCTTACAGAAGTTAGTATCATAGATTAGCAGTCGGTAAAGAACTCTTATCACGGGCCTGCAAATAATTTTATTTAGCTTGTGCTAACTTTTTTATGTTCCTAGGATCTTCTATCAATGTTTACATGAATTGGCTTTTAGGGTTACCAGGATATCCCTGGAAGTGCTTGAAAATTGATTTGTTTTTCATTCATTTCTGAATAACAACTGACAGGAAGCATGGCCTTAATGGATGCTGGAATACCTGTACGAGAACATGTTGCTGGTGTTTCTGTGGGTCTTGTCAGTGAAGTAGACCCGACAACTGGAGATATTTCTAGTTATCGCATATTAACAGATATTTTAGTAAGTAGATGCACACCATTTCTGCCATAAAATCTTTTCAAAGAATTATTCCTTTTTTGTCCAGTTGTATATTTTGTTTGATACTGAATACTGAATTGGATTGATTTTTTCCAGGGTCTTGAAGATCACTTAGGTGACATGGACTTCAAAATTGCAGGAACAAGGAAAGGTATTACTGCTATTCAGCTGGATATAAAACCTGCTGGAATACCATTGGACATAATATGTGAAAGTATTGAGCCTGCACGAAAGGCTCGAAATCAAATTCTTGACCGTATGGACCAGGAAATAAGTTCTGCACGTGCTATTAATGATGGAAGTTCCCCTCGATTAGGTCTGTTGATGCACTTTCAGTTTAGTTTGTTTTAAGGAAACTTTTTTAAAGTTAGCTTGATATGATCACCAGAATCACCCTTCCATTTGCAGCTACACTGAGCTTCAGCAGTGATTCTCTCAGGAAACTGCTTTTCCACAAGAAAGGAATTGAACGAGAAACAGGTGAGCTTTGCCCACCTTCCGTTCTTTAAGTTATTCCACTAGAGGGGATTTGCATTGTTTGTGGAAATTCTGGTTATTGTTTGTTGTATCATAAAGCATAAATTAATGCAGATTAGTGATGGCTTGGTGTTTCATTGTTAGGAAAAATGTTTTCATATCATAACTGCCCTCTTCTATTTTTGAAAATTTTATTTGGGATTTGTTCTATGCAACACTGGAAATATATCTTCAGTAGTGTAGCCTGGATGAAAGAATAAATGATTGATAATTTGATATATCAAAGAATCATAACTTCATTAAAGAATAACCAATGTATATATGTAAGGATCAAAACTTCACTTGATTAATCCATACAAGTATTCAAGTGATTTCAGGTTTATATCTTTTAGACTTCAGGAGTTTGTTTTTGTTCAACAATTTGAAGTATCGTGAATAAACTATTGGCAGAGTTTCATTTTGCCACCAATCGTTCATATTTGATTTTGACATCCTCTGCCTTGCTTATGTAGGTTCTAAATCTGCATGTCAAGTTATTCTCTCTTGGGGTTAAGATACACTAGAGAAATATTTCATCACTAATTTCTCTTTGATAACTTGTATATTTGAATGCATGAACATACCTTCCATTGTGTTTTGTTCCGATTTTTTCACAATCAACTTTTTAGTTAATCCTTCTCTTCCATATTCTTAAGGTGCACGGGTATCTGTTAGTGATGGTACAGTCACTATTGTAGCTAAAACTCAACCAATTATGGATAAAGCTCTCGAGAAGGTAAGTCTCAAGTCTCAACAATACAATGCTATGCCATTTAAGCCAATTATGATGCCTTCTGCTTATGAAAGGGTTCATGATATTTGCTTACATTTCACACATGATCTTCTGTTCTATTTAAAACGCGATGATTACAACAGTGTGCTTGGGAGGAAGAATCTTCAGACTTCAGATCAGTCTAACCTTTCTACCTCAATGCAGGTTGAATTTCTTGTGGGTCGTGAAATTGAAGTTGGCAAAACATACAAGGGAACGGTTTCCTCAATAAAGGAGTATGGTGCTTTTGTGGAATTCAATGGTGGACAGCAAGGTCTACTTCATATTTCTGAGTTGTCACATGAACCGGTATTTTTTCTCTCGGAACTCTGTAATATCAATAGATCGATACTGCTTATGTTCCTATGTTTTATTTTCCAAGTATGTATTGAATTGTTCAATCCTATTCAAATCTGTCGCACATGATTACAGTTATAACTGAACATGATTGGATATGTTATCTATGATGAAAAGTTCCTCTACACTTTTTTGTTTGTTAAGGGAGTGTTGGGTTTGGGGAATGTGTTGTTCTAGGATCATTCCATCTTATCTCCAAACCTAACACTTTTCTGGTTTGAGGAATGAGATTCATAGATGACCATCATCATTCGACTTCACATGGCTACAAACACAATAGAGGATGAGAGGAACAGTTTCATGGATGAGTTGATCCATCATCATCCATTCCAGATGATTATAATTTCAATATAGGATGTGCAAAGAGATTATGCCATAGAAAACACGAACAACCCCATGGTAAACTCACTCATCTTAGATGAGGCTATTTCTCTAACCAGACACTCTATTCAGCTACAAGAGGAGGTTCAGTGCTTCTGTTGCGTTTTACACTAGATATTAGTGTCCCGCTGTATTCTTTACTGGCTAAATGCTGATAGATCAACTTGTAATCAGCAGTAAATTTTCAGTGTCACTATTATTGATATATTTTATTTTATTTCCTTTCTTCCTGCAGGTGTCTAAAGTCTCAGATGTTGTATCTGTTGGCCAAATGCTCTCATTGACATGCATTGGACAAGATGTGAGGGGTAACATTAAACTTTCTCTTAAAGCCACCCTACCCCATCTGCCTAAAAAGAAGGATTTAGCAAGCAAGGATGCTGATTGTTTACCAAGTCAAGGAGTTGTTGGCTGGACGGCTGTAGAGAACATGCCCAGCAAGAATGCTGCTGATGTTGAGCCATCCATTAGCAAAGATGAAGACGACATGATTGAGGACACACCTGCATGTTCAACGCCTTCAGTTATAATTCGAAGTGCTGCTGACTGTGATGCTCAAGATGGTCCTACTGAGAAACGTTCAAAGGTTGCCAAGTCATCTCCTAAGCTATCTAAGCCAGTGAGGAAGCAGCAGGAAGGTAGGAAAGCTGCACCTAAGAAAACTTCAGGTGCATTAACGGCCAAGAAAAATAAGAAAGAAAAGGCTGAGGATTCTGCAAGTGATGGGCTGGTGGTCATTCAAGAACAAAATAAAAGTAACACCCAGAAGTATACGAGTTCCTCGAACTCTGGGACTATGAAGCTGGGTGACATTGTTACAGCAAAGGTCTACCAGATACGAGCCTATGGACTAGTACTTGAGTTGAGTGATGGAGTTCGTGGAATGCATAAATTTAAGGTAATTTCATATCCAAAATCTGTAGTGAGGAAGTTGATTTCTTTCGGGTTCGCAGTACCATTTTTCAGATTCATTATATCACATCGCTTGTCCTTCTGTTTACCTTCTGTTCATCATAACTTTTTTCTTTTACACTGAAAACAAATTGCTATATTACTATTGAATATAAGACCTTCCGTATCTGCTAGGAATGAAATTTTATTTGCATATTTGCTGTACTGAACATTACAATGCAGTATCATATTTAAGTATTTAATTTGGCTGGCACTGATACTGGAGGTCTTTGCAGGAAAATGAACGCAAGATTTTTGAGGTCGGAGAAGAACTGCCTGTGAAATGTTCAAGTTTCAATGCAAAGGGAATTCCAGTTTTCTCATTGCTAGATTAGCAGCCAATTTTTTGTGGGACTAATTTCTTTTCACTTAGGCCTGCAGAAATAGACGCTTGTAAATGTGTAGCAGCTAATTCATCACCTTGAGGAACACGAGAATTAGTGAAGCTGCCTTGACTTTCGTCAGAGGGCTACCGAATTTTGAGCTTTTGTGCCCGTCACAGAGTATTTTGCCCTGCAACTCAGAAACGCACGGCTTAACTTAGTACCTGAGCTCGTTGCAGCAGTTGTATATTATTGCCTCAACGTTTCTTAATCATTGTTAAAAAATAGTCGTAACAGGGGTATTATATTATGCTCCACTCTGACTCACCACCCTATAATCCAATATAATTCATTCCGTTCTTACCCCTCGTAAGTTTAAAGCAAGATATTAGTGAAATGCTTTGCATTGTAAATCTAATTATACAACTTTTATACTATATAAAAATATTGTTAGTCAAATTGTAAATTTTTAAAGTCAAAATGATAAGTATTCATGAGTGGATAAAGTAACAATATAAGTAAATCCTGATAAATATTCAGGAACGAAGAAATTAAGTAATAATATATTACTTTTAGGAAAAAGTCTAGATCATCTTCTAAGTATTATTATGTAGATGAATGTTATCTCTAACTAAAAATCAGACTTTTAACCCTTGAACTAATTTATATCGGATAAATAATCTCTTGGAGTGGTTTACTGCGGTGGTTTTGCTGACATGACAGTCACACTGACAGTTTTGCGATGATGTAGCTTGGTTTAAGTGACTAATAAGTAGGACCGCAAAATCTGACATGGCAGCCACATTCTTTCTCCTCTTTCCTTCCTCCTTCATCCATCTCCTCCTGTCAGCCAATGGCCCCTCGAGCGCCCAACCCCTCACGTGCTGCGCCACTCCCCCACGCGCATATGGCCCCCGAGCGCCGCGCCCCTACGTGCCGTGCACAACCCTTGCGCTGTCGTCACCATGATCTTCGACAACATCGCCCTCATCGTCATCGCCGAAGCTTCTTAGGTTGGAGCGCATGATGATCTAGAGCAAGGTGAGGCAACTGGCGGTGTGGGTGCCCGGGCACGTAGGGGCGCGGCGGCCATGGCGTGGGTGGGGGCACGGGCACCCAAGCGAGTAGGAGCGCGGCAGGGGGTAGGCGCAAGCGACCCTGGCATGTAGAGGTGCGGCGGAGTGGTGACACGGACGGCTCGGGCGCACGGGGGCACGGCGTGTGGCCAGACGTGCGGAGGAAGACTGGGCAGGAGGAGGGAGGAGAGAGAAATTTATGTGTCACTGATAAACGGGTCCCATTGTTTAGATGTCCGCATACAACACGTGGATAAACATATTAGCAAAACTGCTAACGTGGACTGTCACGTCAACAAAATCATCACGATAAATCATTCGGGAATTATTTATCCGGTATAAAATAGTGTAGGGTTAAGAACCTAATTTTATAGTATAGAAAAATATTAGTCTATATATTTTTTTTTGTCACCTAGTTTTTTTTCTTACTTTTATCTCAGAGAAATCGGTCCATTTGCCACGACCAGACGTGCGGCTGAGGCCTCTAATCGAGCACGAAAGAAACGGGGGGAACAGAGATGAGGTGATTGATTGGCCATGGCTTCTCCTCCCAAGCCAGAGCGCAGCTGCACTGAACTGCAGTGCACGGAGCTCACGTACAGGAGGCGGCGATGAGCAACGCCGGCAGGAGGAGGAGGAGCCTGACGACCTCCATAGCTCCCTCCCCTGTCTCCTCCTACTCTTCTTCCCCGCCGTCCCAGCTCCCCCACTGGAAGTTCTCCCAGGTGCTCGGCGAACTGCCGCTCGCCGGCGGCGGCGGCGGCCGCGGCGGCCAGGACAACGGCACGCTCCAGGATGACGGTCGGTATGACCGGTATATGGTCCCATCGATTGTTATCTCATCTGGTCTGAGAATAATCTGGTTCATTCGAGTGGTTGCAGGTGATACAATCTCGGCTATCGAGTTCGACGGCCGTGGCGACTACCTCGCCGCCGGCGACCACGCAGGACGCGTCATTCTCTTCCGAAGAACCGACGAGAACCAGGTAAGGGTCGTACACGGTTTCTGTGCTGCACGAACGGGGCAGTTCCGCAGTTGACCCCCTCGGTGGTTGTACGCGCAGGACCCGCCGCCGTCTCGTACGGAGCTGGAGCGCGCGGACCAAGCCACCGCCACGGCGCCGCCGGCGTACAGCTACATGACGGAGTTCCAGAGCCACGAGCAGGAGGTGAGTGTCGCCGATCGAGACGAACATTGCACAGACCGCAGTACCCTCTGTACTGAGCACTACTGACCACTACGCAGCACAGTTCGACGTTCTGCACAGCTTGGAGATCGGCGAGAAGGTGAAGAAGCTGAGGTGGTGCGCGCGGCCGAACAGCTCGCTGTGCATGCTCGCCACGAACGACCGCACCGTCAAGCTCTGGAAGGTACGAATCGAACGCCGCACTGAGATCGACATGGCGACGGACGAGAAGACGGCTACCGTGTAACGATTCTATAGCCTCAGAGCAGGTCTCCGAGCACAGCGCGAGGAAAGGGCACGGCCAGCCGCGCCGGCGACGGAGCACGCCGGCCTCTCTGTCGGAGATTGCGCTGCTCGGGCAAGATGGCTCGGGCGTGACAAATGGGCACTACTACGAATGGGCAAGCAAGAAGGCTAGGAGCTATTTGTCTCCGGATTCTACTGAACTTTCTGACAAGGTACAATGCAGCATTGCAACTTTCTGAAATCGAACTGATTAACACGATAACCCAACTAGATATTACTGTTCGCGTTTACAAACCTGGGTCTACCTGAGATTTGCGTTTCGTGGCGCCATGTGTGATCAGGCAGGAGAAGAGGTCGGAGATGGATACGCTGCGAAGTGCCGGAGAGTGTTCGGCCGTGCTCACGAGTACAACATCAACTCTATCTCAAACAACTGGTAGGTCAACGCGGTAATTCCAGTTAATTAGCTTGTTCGTTCTGTCAGAAATTTTCCATAAAATGGTGTCAATTTATAATTTTGTTAACATTTGCGTGTGCAGTGACGGGGAGACGTTCGTGTCGGCCGACGACCTGAGGATCAACCTGTGGCACCTCGAGGTGACGGGCCAGTGCTTCACCATCGTGGACATGAAGCCCGCGGACATGGAGGATCTCGTAGGTGATTTACAGTTTTGTTGCTCAAAAGCAGCACCACCACATTACTGCATATATATAAAAGAACGCATCATGCAACCATCAATTGATGATTTGCAGATTTGACACTTCGATTGTTCATCACTAATATGAATAATATATATAGAACCAACTAAGTTTATCGCTACGAGTTGGAGTGATAAATAAAAAATCTATTTTTGAAGTGATAAATTATCAAATATATGGTTTCGATCGTCAGAGGTGATCGCTTCGGCGGAGTTCGACCCGTCGTCCTGCAGCCTCCTGGCGTACGGCAGCTCGAGAGGCTTCGTCCGGCTGGTCGACCTGCGGCGGTCGGCGCTGTGCGACCACGCCGTCAGAATGTGAGTCGTCCTTCATACTTACGCTGGTGAATTATACAGGCCGGTTTGCTGATGTAGTACCTTCTCTATCTTTTTTTCTCAGCAAAAGAATGTTTCAGACTTTGATTACTCAATTCGATCTTTTACATAGATCTCAAAGAAAGTTATACAAGTGTATTTTACAGATTTCAAGATCGCGAGAACAGGATGCGGCCTAGGACATTCTTCACTGAGATAGTCTCTTGCATCTCAGATGTGAAATTCACTGGAGATGGGAGATATCTTCTAAGCCGTGACTACATGAACATGAAGGTATAGTCTGGATTCTATTTTTTAGGGAACGATACTCTGAATTCCACTCGTCTTATCTTCTGAAAAAGGTCCAAGTGTACAGGTGCCACCATTATTCATTAGTAGATTTGCAGCGTGTGATATGAACACTGAAGCTGCCAATATGTCCTTTACTATCTATCAGTAGATCATGACTGAATCTCAAGATCTATGCCCTGAAACTCGGTTCTCGAATCACTTTAGTTATTGTTGTCAGAAAAAAGAATAAATTCAGCTAACATCACCGTTTGCAGCTGTGGGACTTGCGAGTGGAGAGCTCCCCCGTTTCAACTTACAAAGTGCATGAGTTCCTTCGTCCAAAGGTGTACATGGTTTCCCCATCATGGAAATATTTCACTATCTTACATTGCCCTGTACGTACGTTTCGTCAATCAGAACATGGTCCAAACATTACAATCCTTTTGCTTGGGGTGCCTTGTGTCGCAGCTGTCCGAGTTGTACAACGACGACTACATTTTCGACAGGTTCAGCTGCTGCGCCAGCAAAGGCGGAGACTACTTCGCCACTGGATCTTACAGGTTTCTACTGCTGATACAGTCTATACTGTTACATACTGGCCATTTCCTTATCCATCCAATGCTCTTTGTGTTAAGCAATACGTTCAAAGTTTTCTCTCGTGCTGCGGCAAATCCGAACGGGGCTACTACTTTGGAAGCTAGCACGAACCCTTACAGGTACTTTGTTTCGTATCTCTTTGTCCTTTTGTTTGTCAAATGGCTTCAAGTTTAACAAGGTTTGTCTAATGCGGTGAAGGATTTTAGCACCTATATACAGTCCTAACCTTGCAATTTGGCCCCAGGATACAATCATTCGCCTCTGCAAAGAGTACTCAAGGCCTGCTTAGCAATTTTGCTCGTGGAATCCAGAGAAAAGGTTCGAAGGATCCGCCAAGTTTTTCGTCTTGATGTGTTCATTCGGCGATGCCTGGGCTTCAGAACTAAAGTTTGTAGGGTGCTCTGGAAAAATTCTTGCTGTGCAGGTCAAGATGGACTGAGATCTGACGGCCGGGAGGACACCCAATGTAACATGGCGTCAAAGGTGACACATCTAGCTTGGCACCCGACGGAAAACTTCCTAGTTTGTGCAGCCAACAACAGCTTGTACATGTATCATACATAGGCACGTGCTCTCTTTTTTCTCACTTCCCCATTTTGTTCAGTGGGGGATACTGAATACCGGAGGATAATATAGAGGGCAAAATTCACGACACACATGGAGTGAAAATGCTACTATGCATTACATTCGTATCATTTGTGCACTATACAGAAAGGCATGCATTTGAACATATTATGGCATATCTAAATCGTAAATCCTATGGATCCTCAGAGATATTTTTTTTCGCTGAGCATTTGGCAGGTTAGAATGCATATTCTGGACATATTAAGATGTCATGTACTGTACAATATCACAACTGGGTCAGAGAAATGAGAAGACACTCTTGATACCAAGAAGAGATCTGCCAGCCTCGCTGCCCTTTGCATTCGCTAATATATCCTTGCAATAATCCTGAACCCGGGAAGGTTGGACTGAGGCTGCAACTTGCTTTGTACACTGCATAGGCTGGAAATCTGCGAGAGGACTGCTGAAACAGGATTTGCTCTTCTCAGATGGGCTGTCCCTTTTACCTACAAGTTGAATAGAGTTTTTGTCTTGAGTTCTGCTCAGGTTCTTGCTCTTCTCAGATAGACTGTCCGTTTTGCCTGTAAACAGAAAGGAGCTCTTTTCTGCAGTCCTACTCAAGATGTTGCGACACCTCTCAGCTGTATTGGTTGGAGAGACTCTAGCCTCAGTATGGCCCGATTCCATTGGTGTGACCACATCTGCATGCAGACTGCTCTGATCTAGTCCAAACTGGTCGCCTGATGTCTTCATTTTCTTCAGGATCAAAGGCTCATAAGAGCTATCCATGGATTTCGACAACGTTAGAGTAGGAAAATCTCTGGACTTCTTGCGTATGTGTTCGAAAATTGTATTGTTGGTGGCACTTTTGCATTTTGCCTCCTCTGGTTCAGAAGCCAATACATCTTGATTATCTAAGTATGACAATTCACTCTTTAGTTAGCAAATAATAATCCATATTTTGGTGGCAGGATAACAAATGAAGCATAACGATGTGTATACTATCATGTAGGATTGTCTTACCTTCATAATCTTCTTCAGGCAGTAGAGTAAAGCTCGGGACCTCCCTGTAGTCATCAAAATACCACCTTAGAAAAGTTATACTTAAGAGAACTTTCAGAGAATATTCTTGCATATTAATACAAAGATGAAAGTATCATTGTAGAAATTTCACTGATATCTATGAACTATTGCAATTGTTACCTAATGCAATCCTTGCAGATAATTCGGGGGAAAAACAGTCTACAGATAGAATGATGGCCAACCAATACGTGTACTATTTTTGGCTGTGCTGGTTATGAAATCCTTGGTGGTGTAGAGAAGGTTAAGCACTTACAGTGAAGCTAAGTTGTTGTACTCTCTTGCTCCCAGAACATTGTCAGCTTTGTCTGGAGCGTTGACCCCAGCATCATCTTCGATAACATATACCTCTTTAGAAAGCGGGTTCTGTCCATTATGAGATTGAAACTGACTTTTTCGAGTTGTTCTAGAGCTGACCAAACAAATATCTGCAGGAAGACTGTACAAGGGTTCTGCTTTTTTAGTCTCAAACACTTTGGTCGCTTGCAAATCTTTCCTGCTGACCACATGCTTCTTGTGGATATCAAGACCAACTTCAACACAAAATTAGACATATACCATGTCAGCACAAAATTGTACACACTATAGATGTGGTTTTATTTTATCAATGGTAGTTCTCCAATGATAATATTACCATATTCTTCAAAAATGAGGTCAACCTTCAGAGTCGCCCTGGCATTCAGGGGGCATGGCACGTACACTTTTACAGAATATGGACTGCATTTATCAAATCAGCCAGTTAAGAGTATTTCTGAACAACTGAACTCCAACTTAGGTGTCTGAGCTGAGAGTACAGCAAGACATTCTATGGTGATACCTAGATGAGCAGTTTTATTCATCCCTACTATCATGACATTCTCATCTGTCATATGAAACTATAGTGTTTTTGTTTATTCGGTGGATAAGATAACAGCAAATAGCTCAATAAAAAGAAGCTTCCAAAACACTGCTAGGTTTAGATATTTAAAGAATACATTTAGAATGAAAAAAATATCCTCATTGATGCAGCAGAAACATTTTTAGGAAGTCTAATAATTCCAGTTCTTTTTTCACACTAATTCTGACCATGCAATCAAAGATCATTTGCTTGTGGATTTCTTAGAAGGATTGAAACATTTGCTGAAAAAACAACTTACCTGGAAAATTCTTGAGTCCTTCACAGGTGCAACAACCACCAAAATAACAACAAACAACAAATAACCACAGATCAGGAGAGGAAATAAATAGTAAAGGACATCAACTCGAGAGAACAAAACCAGTGACCTTATTTTCTCATGAAAGAGGATCACATTATCTTCCTCTGAGCCCACAACCTGACAAATAATTATGTAAAAAAATAGGTTTCAAGAGTATTCAATGATCCAAAACAAAGCTAAAGAAGGTACCATATCAGCATAATTCTGTTTACTGGATCGAACTGCCTGTGATAGACGAGTAAGTGTTACAATAATAGTTGATTTTCCTTGTCTGTTTCCAGCATTCTCTATGCTTATGTCAATTTTGGGGCCTAATGATGACAAGGAATCTTTTATATGATTTCCAAATGGATAGTTGCGTCCTGTTACAGTTTCTATCTTCCTAGCATCAGCAGTTGCCAAGCTCTCAAAGGAATCAATTCCAGCAGTCTTCAGTGCCTGGGAGGACAGTGATCAATGCAAGTGTTAACTATGAAGATTGCAGACGTAGAAACAGAATTACATACACAATAAAGATAATAAAACTATAACCTTTGCTGTAACAATTCCAACTCCAGGCAGTTGTTTCAGCAAAAATGGACTGATCTCCCAAAGTTTTTGGTGTAAGCATTTTGCAAGCAGCATAGAGTTAATGGCAGATTTGTAACTCTTTTTGTATATAAAATATTCTCTCATGCATTTGGCAACCCTACATCCATTTGAGCATATTGAACTTGTTTCCTGCATGCAAAGTGCAGAAATTAAAATAAGTCAAAATAATAGGTGACAAAATCAAAAGGTACTTTAAACTGGACAGGCATAAAACCTGGTTGAGGGATAAATCATGGATTAGAGGGTCCCCAGTTAAACAGTCATTTGCCAGTAAAAATATTTTCTCCTCTCTTGTTTGAATACGCTTCTTCCTTTTTCCATTTGCACCAACAACATGGAACAGAAGCCTTCCCTCTTTGTCAGTATTTATGTCATTAAGGAGCTTCTTCTCATTTCGGCGTAGTTGGATCCCTTGATATTCCAGAAAAAATCAAAACACTAAATCACCATATTTAATTATTAATTATAATAATTTACAGCTACCTACAAGTGATCTCTGCTGAGTGACAGATGATATGCAACAGATCTTCCAAACTGCAACAGGCAGAAGCTTTGACAATAAGCTTCATTGTGTCAAACTTCAGATAGAATTTTGTCATCAGCTTCCCAGGTTCTGAATAGAAAAGATAGATATCAAAACAGTCCTTTGATATAAAAATTGCAACATAGATAAATAAGCAAATCAATTGAGTAACTAGAATACTGAGAGACTTCTAAATAGTAAGAGAGTTAAACATTTGATGGACAAACAGATTCAGAACACTAGAAAACATAATAACAGAAGTATCCAAGTCAAGGGACAGAAGTAGGTTCCGAGTTGAATACTCTGCCATGGAAGGACATGCTATAATTGCCAGCAGAATTTCTTTCCAAAAAATTGACCAATATAAACCCCCATTAAATTTGGGGAAGACAGTATGTATTTTAGTGGGGGTGGTTGCAAATCAGACCCTCAAGCCTACTTTGCACAATGCAGGTAGGTGCGCAGATGCCAAACACACAAGGAATGTACCAAAATGGGGCAACACTATTTAACGACTACAGGTTGAACATGTTGCATATGGTGTTATGTAGTCGTGTGGCTTTTCTTTTCTGGAAAATTGGAAATTTTACCTAATGGTTTTAGAAGGAAACCATCTTCATCTGTCCAAATTAGCCCATACTCCCCCAGCTCATGGATCTTCCCAACACATATATCTGTAAATTGAGTTCATAACGATCAAGATCCCAAAATAGAACCATGAGGTCCACAATGTCCAAGAAAAATACCTTTCATTTGCTTTTCAAGGAGTTCACGTGGAATCTCTTTCTTAATTCCATAGTGCTCAGGATTCTGGTAAATTTTTGGTCATTGAGTCAATTCATGCATTTAAGCAAAAGGGATTTAAAGATTTAAATATATTAATTTGCCTATGCCTTCTTTATCCTGATGTACAAATACGAGCACTTGAGCCACTCAATTGCCAAAGTTATATCAGACACCGTCATCTGAACAATCTCTGCGTTTAGATGCTCCACTGCACATGGCAGTAACCTAACAATAGTATCGATACTCAGACAGAACAGAAGTTTCAAATGATATGCAGTGCATCTCAAATTTGGATGGTGAAATATCAGGTGAAATCATTAGTTTTTGGTTGAATATAGATTACTTACTGAGACTCTACCATTTCACATCCATTTAGAAGGTTCTCATATAGATGGACCTACAAGACAAACTTACAACAGGTTAGACTAATAAACTAGAATATATTTGTGTCAAAATATTTTAAGGGGTTAACAAGAGTGGAAAACACAGATCCATTACTGTCTCTCTTCTTGTCATGATTATAATTGTTCCTGTATCATCAAATGGTGGGCGCCCAGCCCTCCCACACATCTGTAGATCACCAACATAAGGGGCATTGTCAGAAGCAAGTAGAGAATCAAATAACGTGGTTTTCTAATTGAATCACAAAATGCTCTGAACTTCAATGTTTAAATGCATGTTAATTTCAATAACATAAAATCTTAACATGTACATGATAAAAATCTGAACTTGCATGTGGCGCAAAATTAGCACAGAAAATTCCAAATGTTCTGCAGATGAAAATCAAATGATGTGAACTTGCAGTAATAAGTACACCAGAACCAACTTATTGCCTCTGCTATAAGATAAACAATTTTACTTTTATTCATCATGAAATTTAGCACAACAAATATTCCTCTTACTTCATAAATAAATATTCCAATGATATACCTATTGGCAATAATTATGTCATAATCAACTTAATATCTGTCCAAGGAAAAGGTAACATATGAGTATGATATTGCAGTAAAATGTCATGACAGATTGTATAACTGATACATTTTATAGCCTATCTGTTGGTTCAGATAAACTTGTAAAAAAATCTTAAGCAGCAAGATAAATCTTAAGCATATAGCATTATGGCTAAATGTTAAAGATACAAAATCACATAAATTCATGAAACAAAACTGAATATATTTTTCCTGTGTATCAACAATGATGCCTTTACAGGTGCACTTGAGACACAATGGCATGTATACCTGAAGAACCATGGACCTATCATATTCTACATACAATCCCTTCTCTTTGTTGCTGCAAAATAGAAATGAAAACAATCATTAAAATGAATAGGCATTAACTCAATCACTGGCATATTCGAAATGGACTCACAAAAATTGTGTTGACTTTATCACTACTGTATGTGCAGGTAAATTGATGCCATGTGCCAAAGTATTGGTCGTGCATAGAATTTGAAGATCACCCTTCAGGAAAAGCCCCTCAACAACACTCCGATCCTTTAAGCAAAGACCACCACTATGAAAGCCAACTGAATATTGGAAATAAGTTAAAATCAGCAATCGGTGTAACTTAGGGCAACACCTAAATGAATATCTAGATAAGCAACAAAACATTGGAAATGATTGCAGATTTTGAAGGTGTCGTGGGTGCCCAGAACAAGATTCAACATGACCTCCATGTATGATGCATGCCTGCAACTGCTTATCACTACAGGTTAGGGAAGCCTCCTTTAGATGTTCATACTGCTGCATCGATTTCATAAATGGGTTTGAATAGCCAAGAGAACTCGCAGTTTGTGAAAGGCACTGTGCTGCTTCTTGTGCACCTTTTCTTGTAGAACAGAAAACAAGTGCAGACTTCCCTCTTGAATGTTGCATCAGCATATCTGTATAAATATTCTCATTTAATTTTGAGTCCTGAAATTCTGCTAGCTTAACTTACTTTATGTGCAGTGCAATTGACAAATAGGTGGATGCTACTCACCGAAAATGAAATTTTGGAGTCTCTACATGTTGAAAGAAATAAAGAAAATAAATATCAGATTTGATTCAGTAATATTGAAAAAATGTACTTCACAGTACGTACAGCTCAAGAAGATGAAAACATCTGACTTAAAAGGCCCTCTAATTGTCCTTTCTGATTTTAAAGAAGGAATAGTCTCATATAGTAAGAAAATACATACCCTCTCAAACAGGAAGTCATTTCTTGCTGGAGCATAACCTAAATAGCACAGTGAAACAGATATGGATTAGGACAAACATATCAATTACTGGCAAAGTGTTGTAAAAAAACATCATTGGACATGCTAGGTAATCAGTATGGCAATTTCACGTGTTCATGGTTTTATGGAGTAGCACAAAAATAATGATATGTTGGAACATCATTTCATGACTGATTATGTGAGGAAGTTGCAGCTGTTTTGTGCAGGACGGAGGAAGTCATGACAGTTTTTTCTCGCTTTGACATAAGTAAATCCAATGTAATTCCCACTTCTTATGCCTTCGACAAGTATTTCATCAATTTTGCTTTACACTTTGCATATGTTCATACACATTGCAGTATAATGAGATATAAGAATAATACCAAAAACCTTGGTTGTCAACTTCACTGGCCTCATCTCTTCTCCAAATCTGCAAAAGGAACATATAAATAAAGAAGTTCTGTTGGTATATCCTTGATGTAAGTTTCTTTCATTACCTTTTTATTCCTTCAGGAGGTACTGCAAGCCATTCCGCTGAGATCCCAATATGCTAAGATGTAAGTTCCTTTAACAAAACATAATCTGGTAATGCAAAAAAGGAGACATGTTGGCAGCATACTGCATAGAGTTACTAACCTATATCCTCAATATTAGGGATAGTGGCAGAAACTGATATGAATCGTACATTTGCCAAAGGAGCAGATTTCATTGTGCCAAGTCTAGAAAGCATTTTTATTCTGCTGACCACTGCTTCTAGGGCAGCTCCGCGAGGATCATTGAGAAGATGAACTTCATCAATAAGGACCAGAGCAATGTCACTGAAGAAACCCAGTCCACCATCTCTTATTCCATGACGACTCACAGAATCAAACTTCTGCAAACATAACGGTGTAGGTTAAAAAACAAGGAAATGTCTAGCATTTGTGCCAGTCCTCTTTTTAGAATGTGCGAAGCAAACCATGCAGTGACATAGACCTCAGGAGTTGTGAGAATTAAATCAGCATCATGTATGGATTTGATGTTATAGAATTCGTTGTCACCAGTCATCTCCAAGCAATTGATTCCCAACGACTCCAGCTTCATGCTCCAGTCCCGTAGCTTCTCTTGCACCAACGCCTTCATTGGAGCGATGTAGATCTACCGAACAACCCAAATGAAGCATGGGTGAAAATTAACCGTCGGTGTCCTCAAAACCCAACAGTCTGAGAAAAGGTAGTTAACACATACTGTTTTTAGAGTTCCCTTGATCAAATTAAACCTCCACTCTGACGAGAGGAACTTTGAGAGGAGCCTCAGAATGCAGAGCTCAAACAGCACGGTCTTGCCACTCCCAGTAGGCGCAGAGATAACCATGTTTACATCCGAGAGAAAGCACGAAGGGAAGCACTCGCTCTGCAATGAATTGAAATATCTGTACGGAAACAGAATATCACCATAAACCCACAATCCAAAATAATGCTTCGTTAGCCTGACGCGCTAGTGCGCTACGAGGCTACTCAACATCTCAAGCTAAGTATCTGCGATCATGCAACCGAACCAAGCGCTGAAGCGCAACTACATAGAAATGCACCGTGCAGAAACTGCAACCACCTTGATCGGCGTGTGCATGGAAATACATCACACGCACCTGAACCCAAAAACGGAGCGGAAAGGCGGGGGCAGGTCGGAGACGGAACGCAGCGCGTACGGGTCTCCGAGATGTCCCATCGTCGTCATCGCGTCCGGTCCCTGCAGAGTAAACCGACCGATCGCGGGGTAAGTAGTCCCTGCCGAGGAGTTTCGTTGAACACGTTGCGCGCGGCTGCGATCGGAGCAGAACGGGCTCGATCAGGAAGTTCGCGGACCAAACCGAGCGGCGTAGGCGGCGTAGGAAAGCTAGAGCCGGGAGGGAGAGGCTTTACTGGATGGTGGAACTGGATTTGGACGAGGGGATTTGGACGTGAGGAGATGGAGAGACGGAGAGAAGAGTGGCTGCTTCGCGACCGGCGGGAGGCAGAAGGAATTGCAGCAGGAGAAGCCGCGCGCGGAGGATGCTTCTGGTGTCTCGACTCGAGCTGGAGAAGAGGAGGGGGAGGTGAGCCGGGTGGGCTGGCTTATGGCAAGTATGCAACGGAAAGTTCAAATTTGGTCTGCATTTGGCTTTATTCGTGAGATGGTTTGCATTTGAAGGCTTTGTTCCTGAGTAATTTTATAATAAATCTCAACCATTAATCTCTTTATGTTTAAGACTTAAAATAATTTATATTATTATCCTAATTGGTAGGAGTATAATTTAGCAAGGACAAAAAATCGTACAAAAAATAAACTTAGCATACAAACTGAAATGTTGCACATGTGGAGAGCATATATATACTCCGTGCCAAGCATGATAACTATTGTGCTCCTGACGATGATCAGCACACACACATGTGTCGCTAGCTAGAGCCGCTCGTCATCGATGGCGAGGACGGTGCTGAGGTTCATGGGGTGCATGTAGTCGGTGGAGCCGTGCATGAACTGGCCGACGACGATCCGGCTCGCCTTCTCCGTGGGGTGGAACGCGTCCCAGAACGCGAATGTCTCCCGGTCCTCGCACACGTTGGACGCCGCCGTGCACAGCCCGATCCCGTTGTACGGCCCCTGCCCGCAGCACGCCACCTGCACGTTCGTAAAACCTGCAAAAAAAAACTCAATACCAAGAGACGTCCGAATTCGACCGGACGGTTGCCGCCGGCGTCGCCGGCGCGTGTCGCGACGTACATACCGTAGTTGTGGGGGTTGGAGATGTAGTCGAAGTTCATGCGGTAGGTGTTGGCGGTTACGAAGACGTCGGCGCCGACGTCGCGGTTGAGGCCGCGCGCCATCTCCACCAGCTGCGGGTTGTAGAGCTCCACGGCGCGCGTCAGCTCCGCCGCGCACTCGCCGTCGCGGCTGTGCAGCGCCAGCTCCGCCGGCACGCAGCCCAGCGGCCCCGTCCCTGTCACGATCACGCGCCGCGCCCCCAGCTCGTACAGCGTCTGCAAAACGCACGCGGCGCCCCGTTTGCAGCGTCTGTCACGATCAAATGCGATCAAATTCGGGTTGGTTCTACTACATCCCACACGCAACGTGGCCACACCAAAAGCGGTTTCGGTGCACGTGTTGCCGCGCACCGGGAGTGAATTCTACAGCTACTCCTCCATGGCTCGTCTTTACACTTCACAGTTTGTGGCAACTTTGCTGGTCGAAATGACCGGTTTGACGCGGCGATGCGTGACAGTCACCAGTTGATTCGACAGTTGTGCGGTGGTAGGCACTAGGCAGGCAGGCAGCTAGTAGGTAGGTCGTGAGCTTCTACAAGCCGATCTCGTGCATTTGCATGGTTCCAAGTCTCCAACTTTAATTACAGTGCAAAGATTCAAGAACGAGAATTAAATTACCGCGAGGATTTTCCTGTACTCGGAGATGATGAACCGGACGTAGTCAGGGAGCGCGAACTGGCGCGACCTTACGGACATGGGCACCAGGTAGTAGTTGTTCACGAAGTCGTTGCCTCCCAGCGTGATGAGAACCAGAGCCCCGTTCACGAGCTGCTTCGCCTGCTCCTCGCCGATCAGAGCCCGTAGCTTGCGCTGGTACTCCCGGAAGTACTGCAGCTGATCGCCTATCCTAATTATGTTCACCTGTTCGTGGACGGACACGACACGATCGACGTCAAAATCTGGAGAAGGAACAGTAAATATAGTGACATGGAGGTGACAGGAACTGGGTAATTTTTTATCCTACGAATTGCACCCCCGTGTCGTTCAGGATCCCGACGCCGGCCGACGCGAAGTTCGCGCCGACGATCAGCTTCTCCCCTCGGAGCTCCGGGCTAAGGTACGGCAATGCAGGCTCGGCCCCCAGATGCTCACCTGAAGCAAAATGGTAGCGTGAGCTAGCACTTCGATCACTATCCTTCGTGAAGCAAAATGATAGTGTGTTGGTACGCACTGATAATGTCAGGGATGTTGAGCCCGTTGGAGAACCGGCCCGTCGCGCGGTGCGTCGGGAAGTCGATGCCGTACGGCGGCGCGTCGGCGCGCGCCGTGGTGAGCAGGTAGTTGTTGTTGCCGTTGTCGACGAGGGAGTCGCCAAACACGAAGAAGGCCCGCGCCGCGGACGCCGGCGCCAGCCCAGCCACCACAGCGAGGAGGGAGGCGAGGAGAGGAACGACGAGAGCAGCGTCCATTTCTCGCGTGCGGTGCGCGCGTGAGATCGATCAGACGCTGCGTTAGCTGGCTGCCTTGCCTCGCTTGGCTCTCCCTCCCAGGTGCGGCGAGAGCGCGCTTTATAGGGGCCTGCCGGTTCGATCGATCGATCGACGCGTCATAACCTGCATTGCACCGAGGTGAAAATGCCAAGCCACGGTAGCAAATGCGGTGCCGCACGGTGGTTGGCTGGTTGCCGCTGCATTTAGGTGCCCCGCCCGGCTTGCCTTGGATGGATCGGGATCGTGCCCCCCTGTGCAGGAAGCGTGTGACCGTCCGCAGCATGTTTCAGAATCCAGATGCGGTGATAGCTGTTTAATGGGGCACTGTTTCTCGACCGGTTGTGTTGTCTGGTATTTGGGGAGAGGGATATGGAGTTACGGACACGGTACGCCGAGAAACTTATCAGACATGTATCTTCTGTTTTTGCAATATTAAAAAATAAAATAAACCATATAAATTCTCGACACTTTTCAGATAATTTAGCAAAGATAGACATGATTCTGATTTTGAGGGTGACACAGTTTTTCTTCGGCAATCTCAATTAACTTTAGATACTTGGTATGTTGGATTGAACTGTTGAGGTTATGATGCCATTAGAGCCAATGCATCGGACTGTTGTTTGTTGATATTTTGTAACTATGTATATTGATTATTGAATCCTTGAGTTTATCTTAAATTCTCTACTTAATCTTAATATATGTTATTTTTTTTCTCTATGTATATAATATATGCATATAGTCGTATCTGAGTTTTTTTAGAAAATAACATATCGAAGTATCGTTGTATCTAATTATCAATCGCGTTTGTTATTATTTTTCATTTAATTAAGATCGATTGTTACAAGGCTCTCTAATAAGAGAGCCGAACATTATCGGTAGGAAGTAAGAAGGATCGAGCTCTGTCTCATCCTCTGTTTCCCATCCCCTGCTTCTACGCTCTCGCCACCAGCGTCACGCCCTCACGGACTGTATAATGTTGATAGACTCTCTGGAAATCTATAGAACAGAAGTACTAGTATTTTACTATTGGAATTGATAAAGATGCAGTACATAAGTTAAACTAGTTCTTAGTGTACGCGTGCACAATACTGTAATCTTTCGCTCTTTACAAGTTTCAGTGATAATTAGACCGACGAAGATTAAACACAGATTTCTCCTGCAGTTTTAACTTTTTTACATATCTTTCTGCTACCTGTGATATCTGGAACTTGGGAAGAGATGTACTCTCTGACAACCTGAAAAGGTTCCTGGAGTAGTACATCTACCAGTCTGCTTCGGAGTGCGGTCATTCAAATTCACAGCCATACTGATTACTGAACGTGGGTCTGTTTGGTTGCATGGGCTAATTATTAGCCCTCATCTTTTAGCTTCAATTAATCCCTAATAAATCAAACAGCATGCTAATTTTGGACTAAAGTAAATTAGCCCTCCCAAATCATTAGCCTATCCGAGAGGTGCTTATTAGGGCTAATTTGACGTGGGTCCCATGAAAAAATTAATGCGCTTCTCTCCCTGCTACCCACTCGAGGCCGGTACCCATCACCCCAGGCGCCGCCGCCCTCAGCCCGCGTCGCCACCGCCCCCAGCCCACGTCGCTGCTCCCACCCGCGCCATCCGCCTAGCCGCCCCCAATCCGCGCCGCCGCCCCTAGCTTTAATGCTTGAACGTTTTATTCTATTTTTTTTAATTCGGTTCATAATTGTTGCGTGCAGATTTAATTCCCATATCCACTATGCTAAAGAAACAAAAATAACGACGTGGACAGAGAAGAAAAAAATTACAGGCAAATAATTATGCAATCATTAGAGAATATGCATTAAAGACAAATTAGCCCATGGATCCAAATTGCTCTAGGGGCTAAAAGTTTAGAGGGCTAAACTTTAGCCCTCAAATTAGCCCAGGGCTAAAGAACCAAACAGGTCCATGGTCACCTGTTTTTCAACTGTAGTAAAACAAAAGGTAGTACTTCGAAGGTGTTTGGTTCGCGGCCATAATTTGCCACGCCTAATCTTAGGCTTGCCACAGGCAGTTTGGTAATTGTTTGGTTGGTTACCGAAGTGAAGCACGCCACGCGCCGAAGCCTCTCGCCACACTTTTTCGCTGTAAATTTGTGGCGTTGTTTTTTCTCGCCACAGCGCCCGTGGCATGCCACAATCGCCGGAGAAGAGGCCTGGCTCCAGTCGCAGGAGCGTTGCCACCGTCATCCCCTTCGCCCACAGCGTCGTCGTCCCCTCCATCCTAGGCACCCTCGCCCTCTCCGCCCACGGCGTCGTCGTCCCCTCCATCCTCAGCGTCCTCACCCCCTCTGCCCACAGTGCCGCCGTCCCCACCATTATCGGCGCAGATGAATGCTAGCATTTGTTCTATTGATTTTTAAAGCTGTTTTAAGGGCCGGTTTCCACTTCATATTGAGGTCAGCCTTGAAAAAAATGCAGTATTTACCCGTGCATTCCAATCCCTTTTGGTGGATTTGAGGCCCTTTTATGCTTCAAAATCATCAACAGAGTTCATTGGATTCTAACACCATCTAAATGTTGTTCTTACTGATATTAGGTAGATAGGGAAATTTTATTTTTCTTGGCTCGCATGCTGAACTTGTTCATCAGCAAATTTATCACTTTATGTATATGTGTATTGCTGATTGATTTCTAGATGCTTGTATGCTCCTTAAAGTGTTCTTTATGTATAATAGATGTGTAATTGAAGTGAAGCTCTCTGTTGTGGTTTAGCTCTTTATATAAGCATGTATAAATGAGTTTAGTTTTATGTGGTTTAGCTCTCAGTTGAGTAATGAATTCTAGTTTAACTTGAAATGGGATGGTTCTAACTTCAATCCCATATATTTTGTGAGTAATCCAAACACTTAACATATTTTTTGCCATAAATTTATGCCAACGAATCAAACAATAACCACAAAGATTTTGCCACACCTTACTTATCAACCAAACAGCTTATTTTTGTTACAGAGTTTAGCAAACCACAATTGTGATAGACTCTTAAGTTGAGACATGATAAACTATGGACTCTTAAGTTGAGACGTGGTAAACTATGACTACAAATCAAATGACCCGAATTTCAAGTTTTCAGCTAACACATACGGAGTAATTTGTAATACATTCCAAAATCCAAAAAGATACACCTTCCCGTCATTGACACTGTTAAATCACACCTTCCATTTATTACAATGTCAGAAGCATTCTATGAGTAAGTAGCATTCTATGAGTAAGTAGCATACCAAAAAGATACACCTTCCCGTCATTGACACTGTGAAATTCATAAATCAGTGGGGTAGAATTTCGAAGTTGAATTGACACCCGCACCAAACAGTCGGCATTGACATATCACTGTAGGTGGAAATCTTGAGGTGCTACCACTCCGATGAACTACTGTTCTTAAATAAATTCTGTAACGCATGCAATCAGATTTTGAAATTTTAAATCATTAAAAACTAAAAATTATTAGAATTTGATTTGCGAAAATAATACTAATAGATTTTTCATGAAAAATATTTAATGTCTATATATTTTAATCATTTTTAAAATATATAGTTAAAAAGTAATATAGAAACATACGTACTGAAGAGATTGTGTGGATATCGAAAATATATTCTCTTAAGAACGGATGTAGTGACAAGACAACCGTCAAACTTCCCGTTGATACCTTAGGTATCGGAAGACAACTGTAAGTGCGCCACGATGCATGGTAAATCACCGCAATGTTATGCCTTCTAATAAATGCAGAGAAACCACTTGTAGATGCGTATTGCTCTTGCCCTGCACGCGACAGAACAGAATTCAGTGGCGCCACTCAAAAGCAACAATCCAAGTACAGCTTCAATCGTTCAACGATCTAGCGTTCTCTGGATCATACCGTGCTTTGTGGCAATACTAAAAAAGATGCAAAGTTTTTTGGTTATTGTTTCACCAGTATATATCTATTCTGCAAATTAGGACGAACCGACGAACTCGGCGCAGTTCTTCGGTTGATGCGGCCCAGAGGAAACAAGACCTCGTTGTTGCCCACGCCGTCGACTGAAATGAACTGGAAGCGATCACTGTTCTTCCATCCAAAGAATGGCGAGTGCATCTACCGAGTACTTCTGTAGCAGTGTAGTTGCAACAAAGCTACCCAAGAGGGAGCAAGCATCTGATTATGGCAATAGTACCACTGCCTTGCGCGCCCGTGCCTGAGCTTGAGCCACGGTGTTCGTCCTTCTCTCCTTCCAAGAAGGAATTTTTCTTTCTTGCACTAGATGACTCACAATAACTAGCCTTAACTGAGCCAGTCCCTTTTGATTCGGCGATCCTATGTACAGCCTTTGCACACTGTCTTGTCTGCAGTGTTTTCCTCTGTTCATCGGTGTATCTTTCTTGAGTTCTTCTCCATGACTCGTGTTCATCACAGCCATCCAGTGATCCAGAGGGCCTGGTAGGCTGGTTAGTCATTGACTGGACACGAGAAATTCTTTCAAAAGTGGTTGTCGTACCAGCATCACCGTCCTTGTGCGGTCGTAAACCTGCGTTTCGAGGACGAGGAAATGAAGGCCGAGGCAAAAGGGAGGCTTCCCGATCGGATACGATTCTGCAGCTGGCACAGCGGCCGAGGAAATGAAGCTTGAAGCATGTGGCGGCGAGTTAGCTGCGAGCCACGGCGCTGCGGGGCCGTACGCAGGTAGTGATGATGTCGCCGGAGATGGACGCCGAGGTGAGCGGCGTGGGCGGCGGCCCGGGAAAACCGAAGCCGTTACGTTGGTGGGGGGCCGCCAGTAAACCACCGCGCTCCGGCGAGAAGAGCCGAGTCTGTCCCCGCCGGAATCGCCGTGTAGATTGTGGCTGCGCGCGGTGCGGCCGGTGTGTTGCCCCATCCCAATTTACGCTGCGCGGCCCACGTAACCTAACCCAGCTGATTTATTACTCCGGAATTTTTATTTTATTTCCAAATTTAATTTAATTTCCAATGCAATACTTAGATTTCGCCGCTTCCCGCCCTGCTGAGCATTCATCTCGCTCTCTCAGAAGGTGTTTAGTAAGACTTATTTTAGTCTTTATCAGATTACATAGCTAACCAAAAACATTACCTTTGTTTGTTTAAGCTAAGCTGTAATCCTTTTTAAGGAATACTGGGTGTAATGGAAATGGGATTGCAGTCTAAATTGAGTGAAAACCATTACCGATACAGCGCTGCCTTCTCAGCCGCCGTAGCTGCTTCTCACGCATAATGCCATCACGGCCAGCAACCGGGCTCGCGCGCGCCGCCCACAGGCAGGCTCCTCCCCTCCCGCTCAAGCCGCTCGCCGCAGCCACATTGACCGCAGAAGCCGCGCAAGGCTGGCGATGAGGAGCTGGCGCTGGGTCGGGCCAGGAGCGGCGGCGCGCACAGGAACTAGGAGGAAGAGAGCGATGCGCGCAGGAAAACAAGGCAGGAAAGAGAAAAGCAGGAGAAGGAGGAGGAAGAGAGAAAAGAAAGGAAGGATAAAAAAGGAAGGAAAGAAAAAGAAAAGGGAAAAAAGAAAAGGAAATGAAAAAAGGGGCTTTCCGTAAAAAAAAGTTGATTTCAAATTTCAATTTTTTGAGCTGATTTTAAAGGTTTGACAAGAATTCAAACAGACACTAAAGAATATTACGGAATATTCCTAGTTCAGAAAAATTAATAATTTTGCATTCACGTCGAAATGAGAAAATTCTGATTTTGAATACAAAACCATTAATTTTCAAAGGAATGGGAAACCTTTTAAAATAAATTTCAAAATTAATGAAAATTTTTGGGAAGCAAATTTTAAAGCACAAAAAAATTATGTCACAAATGTAACCATCAGGACAAAGCTAAAAGAGAGGTATAGGTGGTCAAGAAAATAAGACATTATTAACAAAACACTATAATATAAATAGAATACATTATACTTATTAATCAAACACTGTAACGTAAACAAAATGTATTATACTTATCAACCAAACAAATATAGTAATCTGTTATATTGTTATCGCTTAGCACTGTTAATTAATTTTATTAACGTTTACATTACCTTAAGCTAACCAAATACCACCTTAATTTCTCCCTAATTTCTTCGTGAATTTGGAAATTCCTTCAAGATGATGACATGTCATAAAAACCATCCTTAAGTTGGTGGTTTTTAAAAAACGCTCTCTTAGGAACGGTTTTTAAAAAACGTCATCGGGACTATTAGAAACTATTTCTGTAAAAATTCAAAACGAAAGTATATATTTTTGTAAAGTATAAAAAAATAAAAAATTCTATTGCACCGTATTTTGGATGGATCGTCGCGGGCAAGATCCTACGGGCCTACGGCCCAAATATGCTGTAAAGAAAAACGAACCGGGCCGTCCTTTTTTGGTTCACCTGGGCCGGACTGTGCTTTCCCTGAAGAACTAGACAGAAACAAGAGCAGTTCTCCTAAGAGAGAAATAAAGAATACATAATCACTGTTTCTCGATCTCGATCCAGTCAATGTTCATCGATCTCGATCCGAAGAACAAGGATATAATGGTGACGATCGGCGTGTCCTGCATCAGTTGATTGGAAGTAAAAACAGACAATAGGAGGCGACCATTTGGTACGATCGTTTGCTGTATCAGTGTGTCACTGACTGCGCTCTTCGCTGGCGCTCTGATGATCTAGCTCTGCCGTTTTACAGTACATCGTTTCGTTACTTAGAGTGAACAGATGAAACTTGCTTTATGTACGTTGCATTGGTACTCTGGGTACTCCTGCTTGTGCTTTCAGTTTACTAGTCATACCACACCAGGTTATTCTAGATTTATCGAAAAAATTTCTTCATCAATATTGCTTAGATAACTTTTTCGAAGCTATTTGTTAGCTTTATAATATATAGTATTTAATTAATTAGTGTACTAATTATTCGCATTATTCCGGCGGCTATATTTTCCTCACTCTAGAACGGCAGACATGTGACGTGCTTGGCTCGGCCCTTCCGCGCTGCATGCTGCAGCTGCGTCGTCGCATCAAACCGATGGAGATTGCTTTGTATCTGCACGAATGCAGCGCAGAAATCCCTATCCCTTTCTCTCCTGCTGCAGGTTGCCGGACCGACCTCGCCAGTCGTCACGAGCATGAGCAGAGCATGAGATGGCATCCAAATCCTATTTGGAGGTCCAGCTCAACGGAGATTAGCGAAATCTGTGGCCGTCGAAAGACACGGTTAGGAGCTGCCCATCGATGTGCTCTTCTTATCCTCTACGGTCGCCGGTCCTTTTCGCCGGTCGTGTCACTCGACTGTCTTCTCGTTTGTCACCTAAATATTCATGCCCAATCCTGAAGAACACACTGGTGCAAAACTCAGTTTACCATCATCGTTGGTTGAGAGCAAAGATATTACCCGGTGCAGCTCACTTACGATCAAACTGATTGGATCTTGGAGAACATTATATTACTGTGTCATGTACTTGATCGCCCCACTTGCAAGTTACACCAGACGGCCCAACAGATTTAATTGCATGATTGTCGGTTCAAACGGTACGGAGCAGAGTATATTTTATGCTTGGGAATTAAACAGCCTGTACCCCCATTTGCAAGTAGAAATACTACTTGTCAGACAAGACAGACTGTGTCTAGTCGTACCAAACGGGTTTTGCTAACGACAATTTGACGATGATTAATCTGACATCGTTTAGGCTGGAACTGGCCGGGCGTGCAGCAGGGTCAGTAGCTCAGTATTTCCCTTCGGCCATCGGTTATGAGTATGATCAACCGTTTTTATATCTGATGAACAGGCGTTGCAGGGGCGACCATGGGCTAGTGCTCTCTCGAGTCTCGCCCATGACTTGAAAAAGGCCATATAATTCGTTCTAATTTGATGAAATTCGCAAAAGGCCGAACTGTTTGTTCTTCAGTCAGGCAAATCTCACCGGCTCAGCCCGGTGTTATATAGTGCTACGACCTACTCGGTCAGTGATCCAATGAGAAACAGAGTCTACTCCTCGTTGATCAGCAAGAAGCATCTGGTTAGCTGTGTATATGTCTTCCTTCGCAAGCAATGGAGCAAGTGACTGAGGAATCTCTCTCGTTCTCTTTCCAAGCTTCTATCTAGATCTTATTTTTTCTGTTCATTGGTGGTTGATGATCAGTATTTGCAAAATCACAGTTACCGAACTTATTATTATAATTTTCATATGAACCATCAACCTCTAATCGACCTCATTCAGCATAAGGTTTTTAACGATCTAATCATCTACACATGGTAGAATATTTGGAAAGAAAGAAATCGTTAGACCTTCTAATCCTCTATCATATCTACTGAGCAGTAGTTGACATCATCACGGAGGAGTTTAATGTCTTCTCCCTCGCAAGGAGCTTGAGCCACACGTAGCTTAGGCTGTTATAGAGAGTCTCATCCCTCTCTTTTTTTTCCTCTCCTTTTCTTTTCTTTCCACTTCATCTCTGCTCCCTTCTTTCCTCTTTCTCTACTATTTTCTTCCTAATCTTACGTACGAGTAACGAAACTTTGTATCTCTATACCTTAATGAATTATAGCGAACCTTTCACTTGTTTTAAAAAACCATCAACCTCTAATAAACGGTTATCGTTTTAATTTTTTACTAAATCAAACCAGTAAACCAGTAATCAGAAACCAAAAACCACTGTACAGATTTTGAAAACCGTGTTGGTGATACGGTGGTCTCACTCTAGCTGGGTTAGCGAGTGGCATTGCCTGCTCTAGTAGGCAGTAGCTAGCTCCTCGCATACATTACACGTCTAGCTCTTTTCTTTTCGCCTCGTCCTTTTTCTCCAGATGCTGCTTAATTGAGTCGTTTTTCGTGAGACGGCACAGCACAGACGCAAACTGCTTTTAGCTTGCAGAGATATTCCCGTGCCGTTACGCGGTTGACATCACCGAGACCGCGACACGTCGATGGATCGATCGGTTTCGAGGAGAAAAGATGTGTTCAATTTAAATTAAATTGTTTGTTTTTTTATTAGCTTACACTCTTGATTAAATTCTTTTGGTGCATGCTTATGCTCAGAGACAAAGGTCTGGTCTCGAGTTTAAATCTTAGCTAACGAGCAATTGAATAAAAAATTATAGCTCACTTCTATTTCATGTTTTTGATAGATATCACGTGAGGAAAAGTACTAATTATGAAATAAATTATTCGTCTTTTCTCATCAAATTAAAATTTTAGGCTAAACTTGTCAGTACAAACAACTCAACAGTTCTACTAATCTAACGCAACAAACGACCTGACACACTTGCGAACTAAATTAATCACCACTGATTTCTGATCACATCGATTAATTCCCATTCACTAAACAAGCTAGCTAGCGCGCCAAATCGTCCGTATACTCGTATCATATCACAACGTGTAGGACTCTTCCAGGGATTGGGAGCTTTATCCAAGTTGGTACTTAAGAAAAGCAAATTAATTAAAACTTTATCCAAATTAAGCCTAATCGAGGTCTTGGTACGCTCGTACGTATGGGTATCGTGTATGTATCGCCTTTGCCCCCTCGAGATTTATTTGTTTAATTTTGTTCTGCGAGGACCACCTATATTTAAATATATTTGATGATCATCATCGTGCCAATCATAAGTGCACTTGCACCAACTAGATGACATTACACTTCAACTAATCCTATAGCTTTATTCCCATCCACTGCTTTACCCAAAAAAAATAGCCCCTGTGCTATTGCCAAATTGCAAGCACATTTTGGGTGTTCGTCCCAGGTAATCTATCTACTATTTCAGTACTCTTAGAGAATAAAAAACTAAAGTGTGACTTACTGGTAGAAAAGTAGTGATGTAAAGTGGCAGGTAAGAGACATCAAATAAATATAACTTCTTAATTTATAAATCAACAGTAGTCACTGTATCTGTCCTAAAAATATAGCAATCTTTAGGCTTTAGCATATGTATTAAGGAAATGTATAAAATGATTATGATTAATAAAATTTAACGTTAGTATGTGTAATTTAGAGGTAAAAATAATATTTTATAAGTATTAGATTGTTACATTTGAGATAAATTTTAAACTATAAAAGATGCTATATTTTGGAATAGAGGGAGTAAGAAGGAAAAATAAAAATTTAGGGAGAAAATCGAAGTGATAAATAAATTATTTTTAGATGGTGGGCGTACTTAAGTCTTCTATGTGTATATCCTTAATTAATCGGTGGACTGGCCAACTGATGCAGCTGGTTTAATTCAGCACTCACTCAATAACTGGTTGGTTGGTTTAGCTTAACAATTAAACATACGGCAGGCAAATTTAATGCCACACCTTTCCGGACTTTGCTAGCTGCCGTTCTCGTCATCAACTCAGTTCGATCTGTTTCAGAAATTAACTGCTGGCATGCAGTTGCAGTTCATGTGCCGTGGATGCACGGCTCTAGCTAGACTGATCAACATCCAACCAGCTTAGAATTAACTGGAGATGCTGATCTGGTAATGGAAAGTTAGCCCTTTTATTGGATTTCACTGACCGATAGGATAGACTGTCAGATGATGGTACCGTGCCAGCTTGGTTTGGTGACTTAATTCGTCATGCATACCTGTCTACCAGATTGACGCATGACTGCTTAACCTGGAAACGCCAACAACCTAAGATGTGAGTTTAAACCTAGCTGAGAATAGATCGATAGATACATGCAAAGAAATGGTTAAGGCCGCAGTGCCATTGCGTGTCTGTAACATTTGAAAAGCTCAGGATTTTACCACGTACTGTATCGAAATTCAACTCTGGGCTTGCCATTTATCATCTAATTAGTACTGTGAGGTTTAAACGAGGACATCATGGTACTTTTAGTACTACAACGGCAATCAGCATGGGAGTAGGACGACTGACAGCGCAAACACAGCCGTAGTAACGGACATCAACTTGGCCGTATTCGTCGACCCTTCTTCCCCTTGAGGACTTTCAAGTTGACCTTGCCCATAATCACTGTATGTTAGTTGACCTTGCAGTTCAGCTATACTCCGCACGAAAACAAATTAATTTGAGCCATACTCATCCGTTTCATATTATAAGTCATTTAACTTATTATTAAATTTATTTAATTATGATTAAGTTTAAAAATATATTAACATATACAATATCAAATAAATATACCATTAATACATATTTTTAGATAGATTTACTAAAATTAATTTAATGTTATAGTAGTTGACATATTTTTTATAAAATTAATTAAATTTAGATTAATTTAACTCATGAAAATACAAACATCTTATAATAAAAAAATACTGTAAATTTTCAACTCGTACAATATCTAATTTAACTATGGTACTCAAAATGCAGAATACGGGTCAAATGTGGTCAAAATCGCGATGGACTCCTCTGGGGAGCTACATGTAACATTACAAAATTAGAGGGACCTAGGTGCACAAAATCTTCGCAAACTACTCTCCGGGCGTTCGGCCTGTTTGGCTGTTTCACTTTCTCCGTTCCTTTGCTCGCTGTCTCGCACTCTCAGATCCGACCGCTCCCCTCTCCACCGTCTGCCTCCGCTCCCATCCCCCCAAACTCGCCGGGAGCGCTCAACTCGACTGCCGCTGCTGGCCGCCGCCGTCGGAGGAGGAGGCATCGGCGGGGGGCGGAGATGGAGGCCGCGCTGGAGGCGGCGCGCGCCAAGGATACGAAGGAGCGGCTTGCCGGGGTGGAGCGGCTCCATGAGGCGCTGGAGGCTGCGGCGAGGCGGGGGCTGACGTCGGCGGAGGTGACGTCGCTGGTAGACACCTGCATGGATCTGACCAAGGACACCAACTTCCGCGTCGCGCAGGGTGGCCTGCAGGCGCTCTCCGCCGCCGCCGTGATCGCCGGCGATCACTTTAAGATCCACCTCAATGCTCTCGTGCCCGCCGCCGTCGAGCGCCTAGGCGACGGCAAGCAGCCTGTTCGGGACGCCGCCCGGCAGCTCCTCGTCACCCTCATGGAGGTCTGCTTCTCCGCTGTTGCCTTTTGCTAGCGATATCGTTTGCTCTTACCGGTTTTGCGTTTGTGGGAAATGCGGGTTCGATGCTGTGTATCGTTACGATCAACTATTCGTTGAGCGGAAGGTCTCGATTTGTCGGTGTTTTGATATTGAACGCACGCCATGTGCGGGGTCAAGTGGACTAGACGGCGGAACTTTGGGGTTGGTGGCCTTGCTCATTTCGAGCTAGAACATTAGCTGTGAACTTATAAATCGGCCTTGTTCTAATGATTATGGTTGAATTCAAGGATAATGTGTCATTTGGATTTGACATTTGAGTGCTGCTGTCAATTAACAATGTTTTGATGCGTTTTGTGATTATGGTTTCAATCCATGATAGTAAACTAGTTTAGTTGTGCACTTTGGTTGTTCACTTAGTTCGAAGGCATCGATAGTGAACTAAAGTTTAGCATTATTTTGGTATATAAGCTATTGAGGCAGAATTGCAGTCGTGTAACTTCCAGGGATATTCTCTGGACGCCTTTCAGACTGCTACAACGTTGGTGTGTGGACACACTCAGCAATGTGTTTGCGGAACTTTGTTGCTTTCCCTGTTTTTCAATTAAATATTCCAGAGGAATAGTGGAACTCAGTTGAAATAGGTGATAATTTCTAGTGAAATGAACAAACTCGTGCCCTGAACTGATGCTAAATTTCCCATGTTTTGAGGTGAATGGAGGCAATTATATTCCTATGTGCTATTAATCAACTAATGCTTTCATGAGTGGATTGAGATGAATATTTGGAGGAGAGTATGTGCATATAGACCTGAATTGTTGTTGTATTTTTCTTTCCAGTGGAAGGATGTTCTCCCTCGTGCCCTGTAGTTCAATCTTGGTTCATGATACCTGTTTTAGGATGTCAAGTGTGGATTTTAGAGAGGCAGAAGCAGCAAATCATTACTCCTTTAAAAGAAGATAGTGGTGGTGGTTATGATCTGCCACTCCACCTTCTTTACACTGTATTTTTATGAACTGCACCTTAAATTTCTTCAGTATTAGTGTATTACACAATAGTCCCTCCACATGTTATTTCTCCTTATTTGCCCTTAGAAAAGTTCAAATTTACTTGGAAAGTTCCAAACTGACCACATGTTGTGAAGGACATGTTTGATGCAAAAATCATATCCACTTAATTTGGCAATATTAGAACATGTTTGAATATTCTTAATGCGTAGCAAACACATGGGTATTTAGCTAGTTGAAGTGTTGAACTATTATTTCACCATTTTCTGCATGTGCCTTGTTTTTTAGTAGTTATGGATGCAAAGGTGTTGTGCTGTAGATTTTTTGAATGCCCTTGTAAGAATGGATGCAGCACTCTACAAATTTGATGTTTTATTTTCACTTGAAACATGACATCATTGCTAGTTCGCTGTACTGCTGAAAATTCTTATTTTTACTTAGAATAAAAAAAATGGCCTTGGTGGTCTGAGCTTCGATATATTTTTTGTAGGATGTATATTCTCTTGTATGCATGGAGATTTCTCATTTTTGATTAAAACGTCGATTTGTCATGTTAATGTTCATTTATCTTCTGATGGAACTTTTATTTGTCGTGTTTTCATATTTTCACATGGCATACCTGAACTGTTTTTCTCTCTCCATACTCTCAGGTTTCATTGCCAACAATCATTGTTGAAAGAGCTGGAAGTTATGCATGGACTCACAAGAGCTGGAGGGTTCGGGAAGAGTTTGTACGGACTGTTGCAACAGCTGTTGGGCTTTTTGCTTCTACAGAGCTCCCTCTACAGCGAGTGTTGCTTTCACCTGTATGCAAGATAATTTTATTTTTTAATATGTTCTTGTTTCATTATTTTTTTACATGATTACTGATGGTAGCTGCTACACTTGTTTGCCTTTACAGGTCCTGCAATTGATGAATGATTTGAATAAAAGTGTTAGAGATGCTGCAATCTCTTGTATTGAGGTGATTTTTTATATACATACCGTGCTTGATGGTTTTCAATTTCCTATGCAAAATGTTGCATGACTCACAGCTCACACATCTTTTGCTATCTGTTCAACTTTTTCATTGCATTTTCTTTGGGGTTTCACCCATATGCCATGTTCACCCTTATGGTTCCATCCTTTGTACGCCAAGTGAATTGCATAGTAGATTTACTTTCTTCTACCAAGATAATGTATTTAAAGGGTGCAAAATCAAAACTATTTGTTTGCACATCAGTCTCTGCTGTTTAATCCATTCTACCTTTGAGCTAATTAATATAATGATGGGCTTATTACTTATTATGTGGCTGCATTACATGTGACAACATTCTCTTTAGTTTGGTACCAATTATGTCTATGCTGAAAATAAAGCAATGCTGATTTGTGTGGTCATGTGACTTACCTATATTCAAATTCAATGAAGGTGAATATGACTGAGCAAAAGAATGTGGAGAGTCTTCATAGAATGAATGTGCTACGAGTCTGAAAAACTGCGCTAATTTTTTACTGTGTTTATGTGAATGTAGAACATCTGTTGACTATTCTTCATTTGACTTTCCCTAATGCTCTGACATATTATAGTGCTTTCTGTATTTTAATTAGCACCATTATGCTCACTACAGGAGATGTACAAAAACATGGGATCTCAGTTCCACGAAGAGTTGCAGCGCCATAATCTGCCTTCTTACATGGTAATTCATGTGGTCATTCTGATCTCTTGATTTCATTCGTGTTGATGGTTGGATTAGTAGCAAATTGGACAAGCTTGTTTTATCCCTGCAAGTTTAAGGTAGCTGTTCTGGCATATGCTGATTAATCTTTCTTTGTCTTGTTTATTTTTCAGCTAAAGGAAATAAATTCAAGATTGGATAAAATAGAACCAAAGGCTCGCTCATCTGATGGTGCTAGAATGCAATATAAGGTTATGGAAAGATCTGTTAGTGCTAATCCGAAAAGGGGCAGTCCAAGGAAAAAAAGCTCAACTAGGGAAAACACAGTATTTGGAGGCAAGTTTTTACTTTACAATTGCCTGGAAGCTTCCTTTCTATTTTGATTAGTATTATGATTTATGAATATGAAAAAACGTCTAATTCGTTTGTGTCAACCAAGAATTAAATTAATGGCTAAGAATAATGAGAGACTCCTTGCTCTTTGTCGTAAATTCATAGTATCTGAGTGGACTTTCTTTGAGTCCCAGATGATTGTTAATAGAGCATGCAATCATTACCATGACCTTTTTCTAAACTATGTTAAGTTTCTTTGCGATTTCTTATTGCAGTGAGTTACCTTATTAGTTATTTTAGCCCTTCTTATACTCTGAATTTGTACTATTAGCTCTTCTTGTTTGTATGGTCAATTGTTTTAGTCTTATTGAAAGAAGTATGTATAGATGTGTTAACTGCGCTGACTAAAATTGCCAAGTCTATCGCTGCAATTTGCTGCTGATCCAGTGAGGCAACATTAGCAGCTTTTCCATGCTCAGTGCTTTGTTCTATACTTCCACC